>PISX010006106.1:0-100694 GCA_004024625.1 Mellivora capensis
TCTTTAAATAATAAGACCTGCAACTCTAAATGACCCTTTGATCCAGGCCTGCAGAATGGATGTTGTATGAGCAGCCATGAAAACAATAATCTCGCTATGCATCTCCATCAGACTCTTGGGTGACCAGGTGCACTGCCAATGAGCAGCAATATTTTAAAAGGAATCTTTTTTCTGAGCAATAAGTCTTGACAATGGGCTTAAAATACTAAGTAAACCATGCTGTAAACAGATGTGCTGTCATCCAGGCTTTGTTGTTCCTTTTACAGACCATGAGCATTAGAAGATTCAGCAGAATTCTTAAGGGCCCTAGGGCCTTTGGTATAATAATGAGCGGTGGCTCCAACTTCAAGCCACCATGTTTGTTAGCCCCTAACAAGAGAATCAGCCTAGCCTTTGAAGCTTTAAAGCCAGGCATTGACTTCTCCTCTCCAGCTATGGAAGTCCTAGCATCTTCCTCCAACAGGAAACTGTTTCTTGTACATTAAAAATCCATTGGTTAGTGTATCCACCTTCGTGGCTTCTAGATCTTAGCTAGATCTCTGGATAACCTGCTGCAGCTTCTACATTAGCACTTGTGTTTTTAAGTTATGGACACAGATTCTTTCCTTAAATCTCATGACTAACCTCTGCTAGCGTCAAACTTTTCTTCTGTACCTTCTTCACCTCTCAGCCTTCAGAGAATTGAAGAGAGTTGGGGCCTTGCTCTGGAGTTGACTTTGGCTTAAGGAAATGCTGTAGCTGGTTTGCTCTTCTACCTGGACCAAAGAAACTTTCTCCATATCAGAAATAAGACTGTTTTGCTTTTTTATCATTCATATGTTCACTGGAGTAGCACTTATATTTCCTTCAAGATCTCTTCCTTTGCATTCACAACTTGCCTAACTAGCATGAGACCCAGTTTTGGCCCATCTCAGCTTTCCACAGGCCTTCCTCACTAAGCTCAATCATTTCTAGCTTTTGATTTGCAATAAGAGACATGTGACTCTTCCTTTCACTTGAACATTTAAAGGCCACTGTAGGGTTATTAACTGGCCTAATTTCAATATTGTTGTGTCTCAAGGAATAGGGAGGCCTGAGGAGAGGGTGAAGAATGGGGGAATGGCTAGTGGCTGGAGTGGTCACAACACACACAATGTTGATCAATTAAGTTTGCTGCCTTAAATAGGTACTGTCCACGGTGCCCCAAAACAATGACAGTGGCCACAGAGATCACTGATCACCAGTCCCCATAACCAATATAATGAGGAAAAGGCCTGAAACATTACAAGAATTACCAAACTGTGAACAGAGCCATAAGTGAACAAGCGCTATTGGAGAAATGGCATGAGCAGACTTGCTTGATGCAGGCTTCCCACAAACCTCCCACTGGTAAAATGCAGTATCTGTGAAGGGCACTAAAGGAAAGCACAATAAAACAAGGTGCACCTGTACTTCCCACATATTGGGCATATACTAGGGACACCAAAAATGAATAAAGGATGGTATTCTCTGTCTTCACAGAATTGTGGCCATATGTGAACAAGTAATTCCCAAGCATCCTGGTAAAGCCTAGTGCAGAAAGACGTATTCCTGAAGGGGCACAGTAGCTAAAAGCAGGTTGCCCGTAACTGTCAATAAAGTGGCAGTTGGCCCCTGACCTGCCTTTATACTTGACTTCCTATATGCTACTTTGTCTCACCCCATTTTTCAACCTCAGTCCCACAGCTCAAAAATGCCTAAAATGCTGCTGTGAACTGGTAGGAGGAGATGGACCTTTTCCACCTGCACAGTGAGGTCCACACACCTGTTCCCTCGTTTCTCTCTCCATTGTTGATTTTTCCCTGAATCTTGGGTTCCACTTCTCTGCACACTAAGTACAATCAAACAGAGTTAACTAGTATGATGAAAGGGCAACAGGCTATAATAAGCCTTCACCCACCAAGGAAGCACACGAAAAGTACCCAGGTTAACTCAACATTAGACCAGTGGTTCTCAAACGTCTGTCTGCCTCAGAATCACCCAGAACATGTCGAGCAAACAGATTCCTGGGCATCTGTCTCAGGTTTGGATTCAGTAAGCTTGGACTGGGGTTTAAGATTGTCATTTCTGGGGGCACCTGGGTGGCTCAGCGGGTTAAAGCCTCTGCCTTCAGTTCAGGTCATGATCCTGGGGTCCTGGGATCGAGCCCCGCATCAGGTTCTCTGTTCAGCAGGGAGTCTGCTTCCCTCTCTCTCTCTCTCTCTGCCTGCCTCTCTGCCTACTTGTGATCTCTGTCAAATAAATAAATAAAATCTTTAAAAAAAAAAAAGATTGTCATTTCTGGGGTGCCTGGATGGTTCAGTCGGTTAAGCATCTGACTCTTGATTTCAGCTTGGTTCATGATCTCAGGATCATGAGATCAATCCCCACGTCAGGCTCCACGCTGGGCATGGAACCCTGCTTAAGATTCTCTCTCTCTCTTCCTCTGCCCTCTACTAAAAAAACAAAAAAAAAAACGTGATTTCTAACAAGTTCCCAGATGAGGATGATACTGCTGGTCTAGGGAGCACACATAGAGAATTGATATGGAAAGAAAAATACACATGAAAGTCACCTTCCCAGTTGAATAGCTTGTCTAATCATTTTGTTATTGTTGTTATGCAATGTCAGTGGCATCAGGGCATAGATCTGACATGTCAACATGAGCCAGCAATGGGAATACAGTGGTGTTTTCCCAGTCCTGGTGGGGTCCATGCCACCCTGAGTTTCAGGTTCTACTTTTTGTGAAGTTGTAAGGTAGGGGATCCTGGGCTGAAAGTTCTCTGTCCTTTAGTAAGATCTTTATGTTGCTTTTCTAAATAAATCCCTGATATAGGTTTGCTCTCTGACTCTTCCTAGAAGAAATTTCCCCTAGAGGTTTTAATGCAGAAAAATTTGAAGGCTTTGTTTGGTGTTTGTCCCCAAATATGTGGCAGTTGTATTTAAGTATGAAACCACCAAATCTGAGAGATTCGAAGCTTCACAGATGTTTGGTGAATTTCCAAAGAGAAAGTCAGTATATATTCCAAGAGCAGAGCAAAACAGAATTGTGTGCTTGTTTCTTTCCTTTGTTAGGACAAAAATAGATTTTGGTTTATTTGCTAGAAAAAAATTTCTAGCATGATTAAAAGGTTCAGACATTAAGTGGTACATTTTGAAAGTGCTGGGCTATATGGCTTCCATTAACATCTGTGGGAGTGAAATCCTCCGCATTGCTATGAAAATGTAATCTACTCAGAGGCCAAGATTATTTCTAGGCTGCAGAATAAAATCAAAACACATCAGAGAGCTAAAACATCAGTGAGCCTTCTCTGAATCTCGAAGCCTCTCCCTCGGGGAATAAAGGGCCACCTGTAACTTCTACCTGCACAGGCAAATGGGAGTTCCTCAGCGGCCACACATAGATTATAAACGTGTCACCATTTCACAGTCACATCCTTACTTGACCACACTCCTCTCACATGGTATTTGAGTCTGTTCTCCCTGTCACTTAAAGCAAGGATGGACATTTCATCTGGGCAGGTCATATGTGCGTTAATGGAAAACAAACAAACAAACAAACACGCAGACCCTGGTTTAGATTCCAGCTTCATCACTCCAGGGTCATGGGCTTTTCAGCGAGAAGCGGAATAGTATCATCTACGAAATGCAAAACACAGTGTTCATTCTACACGGTTTTTGAAAATATTAGATGAGATCATAAAACCAGAGAGGTTCTTCTGACTTGTCCAGACAACCTTCTCCTTCCAGGGTGGGGGGCAGGGCTCTGGGAGCAGGAAATGGGGAGATAAAACACGAGGGGTCCCTGGGGCGGCAAGAGCAGTAGCGGTGCCCGCTGGCACTTCACACGCACGCACAATGCTGACAAACACGAAGACTGCGGGTATCGGGAGGCTGTGCTCCTTCTTCAAGGCAACGTACTAGTAGCTGTACTTATCTGTGCAGACGAGGAGGGGTCCAACTCCCTCTGGAGGTGGGCAATGCATACATGGCAGGACAGTAGGCTGAGCCCCAGAGAAGCACTCTGCACACTTATCTCACTTACTTCTCACCAAAAAAGCCCGGGCGAAGGTACTGTTCTCACTCTCTTTCCCAGGAGAAGTAGCGGTAAACACGGAGGCAGTCTTGAGCTGCCAGCTTCCACGAATCCTTTGGTGCCAGCAAACCCCGCGCGGCACGCCTCATGCACAATATTTCGTCTCATCCTCATGGCAACCCTGTAGATTCCATTGCTGCCCCATCTTACTGATAAGAAAACTGAGGCTTGGGACTCAAAACTGGTCCAAGATTACAAAATGAGCAAAGTCGTAGACTGGGACTCAAATTCAGGATTATTTAGAACAGAAATTCTAAATCACTTCTCTATTCTATTCTGGCTGCCTCTTATCTCTTCCAGCATCTGCTCAAAGCCCCTCGAACCCTGACTACTTCCTCAGTCAGGAACTCTGTTCCCGACGATTCCGACGTTCCTTTTCTCACCAGCCTCGGCATGGGCTCCTCAGCTCTACACACTTAGTACTTTTATTCTTAAGCATCTGGGACATGAAACATCTGATTTCGTGAGAAGGTGTCAAAGACCAATGGAAACCAGTAAGGAGAGTTTTTGAAATGCAAATCTATTCATCTGGCGATTAATCATGTTCTGCTCTATGACAGCTCATATATCTTTTGGTTACCTCTTCTATTATGACCCCAATTTTTGCATTCATGGTTTGTCTCCTGATCAAGTGTTTCAAACCAGGCACAAACCAGGTTTTACTTTTCTTTATATTCCACTATCTACCAGTTAGGATGCAAATTAATGCACTGGATAATATCACAGGTTCCACGAAAAAAACCTAAAGATGGTTATTATTTGCATTCAGGGCACTCCACATCGCCAGCAGGACTGTACTCTTGGTTCTGTTGCATGGTATGTCTCTGCTTTGCATTTCACGTGCCTGCGTGTACGCCTGATGCTCCCCAGTTAAGCAGTGGGCATCTGAGGGCAAGGGTAATGCCACGCTCGTCTTTCTGTTCTGCTCTTTGCTTGGCAGAGAGCTTCAAACAGAGTGGGCACACAGTGACTGGTTTTTTGAATGAATGGTTACACAGAATACTCAATTTAGTCAAAGGAGACAGGAAGTGCTAATTTTAGGTTAAAAATATCTAGATGGGTTTTTAAGAATCTCATGACTGAGTTAATCCACATGAGACAAAGGTTTCATCTGAGAATGTCAGGTTCCACGGGAGTGTGGTCAGTTTTACAAAACAAAGCGTTCTCAAAGGTGTTCAGTCGGGACAATTTCTAGAAAGATAAACATAAACTTGTTTTCTTTTGAGGAAGAAATAACACATTCATGATGGGGGGGAGGGGGGAGAAACTTAATTTGTAGGAACAAAGGAAGGAAGCTTTCATTTATTCAAAATTAATACATATTTTTATTAAATATCTATTCCATGTCCATTTACTGTACTTGCCTAAACTCTGCGATATGACAAGGTCTTTGTCCTGAAGAATGGGATTATTTATTCCTAAAGCATGAACCAGACTGAAATGAAATGTTCTGCTACATTGCCATATTCCAAAACACTCCTTTTCAAAATGAAGGACCTTTTTATCTAAGTAGATAAGAATTCAGATATTGAAGCATGAAATCTTGAGTCAATTTGTTTTATTGTTAGATGACTCTGCTTTTCAGAAAGAAAATATCCTCTAAGTAGGCTGGTTAAGGTCACTATCTCTAGGATAATTTGGGAAAAAAAAAAAGAAAAGAAAAGAAACCAAGCATTTAGGAAACATACAAATCACAATTATAGTATCTCATAAAAGGAAATCAGTGAACGAGCACTTTGGCAGGCAAAATGGCACCTGGCAGGACCTGACTACAGCAGAGAGCGAACGCACGTAGCTGTTAGAGGCCAGTACGGCAGCTGAGGGGATAAGAACATTCTCAGATCCAGCAAGTCAGGACGAGGATCTCAGGGAACAATAATTCACTAAGTTTGAGAATCAAAAATTAGGGAATAGGCAGAATGCAGAATCTAGGCAGAAAGATCTTGTGGAGCAAGGGGCTTCCAGACCCCACAGCTCTCTCCACAGAATGCTCTACATTAGCCTAATTCCTTGAGATGCTTCATGAAAAAAGGGGTTCCATCTGGAAAATGCTGTATACCAATCCCTCTCTTGAGGATTAATGATTTTCATCAGAAGTCAAGGGCTTTGAAGAGTCCTAAAGCAGTGTGTTTAACTTTACCTGAGTGTTTCCCAAACTGAGTGTTTGCCACATTTTTGCTTAATGTCTACAGAAAACACTTTGGGAAATGTTGGCATGAGATAAGGTAAGACTGTGAATCAAACCTAGGTTAGCGATCAAGGACAGGACATGCACTGGTGGGCAAGGCATTACATCAAAGATCAATCATACTGCTTCATTCTGCAGTGAATAATGTTTTATATAACCATGCTGTTGCAAACACTATTTCTAATTTTCAAAAGCAATATCTAAACAAATTTACTATGCAATAATAACGCAACATAGTAAAAGAGAAATGTTGACAATCTAAAATTACTTTGAAGAAGGAGGGAGAAAGGATGAGGTGGGAAAGTAGATGTCAATTTCTTTACTTTACACAGCGCTAAGTTCATTGAGCAAAGACTCAAGAATTGAAGTATGTCATTTAAAGTTATGAAGGTAATCTCTGGAAGAACCAAATAAAAAAAGTAAGAGATGAACAGGTTGGAGGAGGCAGGGGAAAGGCAAGGGAGTATAACTAAATCCTTATCTCTCAAAGAAGGAAGCCATAAATACTCCTTAATATGTCCTTAAAGAACATATTTTCAATTATGAGAAGCACTACTAATATACCTGAACAGGAAATGGTCAAAAATGGTTCCTCTGAAGAGTGGGAGTGGAGGTAGATTTACGGTGCTTTCCGCTCAAGTGCAAACTTGGGTTTTACGTATTATGCAGTCATAACAACAGAAAGGATATACTCGTGGGCAATGTTTCTGTCTTGTAACAGTTGTGGCTGTTAACCTAGAGCACCCTCTACAATCCCTGGAGATCTGGAGGAATGGAAGCAGACCACTGGACCCACCCAGAGTCCCCGCTTCAGGGTGTCTGGTGTGGGGCCCGGGAATCAGCCTTTCTCCTAAGCCCTGAGATGCTGCTGATGCTGCTGGTCCAGGGACAACACTGGGAGAACCACTGTGCTAGGGCAAGGGCCAGTTCTGCATCTCCACAGACCTGGGCCTACTGGAGAGGTTGCTCCACACTGAACAAGCAAAAAGGGCTGAGGTAGAGGCAGATCCTGGTGACCACCTAGTTCTAAACCAACACCACAGAAGCCGACACTGCCTGCCCTTCCCCACCATTGCCACCTAGATCACTGACTTTCTATATCCCAAGTCCAACAGGTCCACTATTTGTACAGATGGAGAGAAAGCATTCAAAGCAATTGGTGAACTGACTTCAGGTATCTAATACACATCCACAGCTTTGTACTCCTCAGGGAAGCCAAGGCAAATATCACTCAGAAAGGTCTTCCTGTGGGTGTGGAGACAGAAGAATCAAGGTGAAATATAGCTAATATAGCTATTAAGCTATTTTGTCCTAATGCCAAAGATGCTATGTGTCAGCCTAGATTTGACAAGAGAAGAGAGGAATAGAGATAACAGCTCAACGGGTACAGTCTGAGAGACACTGCACAAGCACACAGAAAACAGATCGAAAGAGCTGTATCCCATGCTAATCTCAATGACACCGCCTATTACAAAAAAAAAATTCTCCTCTTAAAAATGTCATCACTCCATCCTCCTCAACCCTGAACACTTATCTATCACATCTGCCACTGGGTACTAAATACAGAATTTAGAAACTCTTCAAAAATTTTTAGATAACAAACACATAGCTACAATATTTGACTGAGAAGAAGATTTTCCCAAGTCACACAACAGAGTTAAGACATGGATAATCAGTGGGAGGTAGTTCACTCCCTCCTATTCCATAGCTGAGAAAGAATTTACAGGTAAATGCAAAAATCTGATTTACTATGTGTTTCACACATTTAAATTAAACACTGGGTTAATGCTGAAAGATGAAGAGGTTGAAACACATAGGTTGGGTCTGTACACAAAGAACAGGAAGTAAACATGACTTGGGGACCTCCTCACTTTCCCAAGGCTAGCAGAACTTTTGACATTTGTAGAGGTGGGGTTCCAAAGAAGTACCCTGCTTATAGATGTCATTTGGTTTTAGCCATTTCTCATTGCGTAAAGCCCAAAATACTGAATCAGCAGCCAGTACTGTGAAACAATGCCCAGCTAAGGGTCCTGTGCCTCAGTCCAGCATTAATTATATTTGCCGTGCAATTTATTACTATCCACACAAAAAGCTGGCATTATAAACATTTGAAAAATAGGGGAGTGGAGTCCAACACATCACTCCCAGCACAACCAATCATTTTGATGTTGCTCATTCTAGGCTCTTACCATAAATGCCTATGTGTACTATTTTGTCTATAGTTGGTCTACTATACCCAGATTTTGCTTTTAAGTTATTTTTTCAAAATAATAAAGTAATTTATCTTGTTATCCATTTTGGTTACTTGCTATCGGTTTCTCCTGATATCAAGAGTGTTACTATGAGAACTTTTATGCATGTAATTTTCAGCTTCCTCTTTGATTTCTTTCCTTTGGTTAGATTCTTAGAGGTTAAAGATTATGTTCAAGTTTTATGCCTTTTGACATGTTGTACCAGATCCAAAATAGCTGAATCATACCCATTAGGTGTATTACTTCTTTACCTGGATGAAACATTAATCTTTTAGACAGTGAGGAACAAAGTTAGTATGACAATACCAAAGCACCAATTCATTCATTCAAATGCATCTATTCCTCTTCTAGACATTGCTCTAGACCCTCCTAGATCTTACGCTCTTTGAGAATCTATCATTAAAAATCATGAATCTCATATTCTTGATGAAAATACCCTTTAATAATCTTTACATCTCACTCTTTTTCTGTAAAACACTAGAGGCGGTATTCATAGAAAGCTGTTTTAACAAGTGTGGTCCCCAATTAACTAGCAAGTCTAGAAGCACAGACTAATCTGGGGGAAGATTTCAAAAAGTCCAAAAAGTGGTTCAAATGTCATGAAACCACTCAAGTCAGTTTGGAAGATTAATATGTAACAGAGGTGGCATTTGAAGTCAATGGATTATTTATAATGATAGAGTCTCGAGTACTTGGATGGCCACTACAAGAAAAAAGTGAAGCTAGATCCCTTCTCCACTCTTTACATGAAATAAAACTTAAATTTGTCAAAAATATATGTATACAAAAATAGACCTATAAAACAACTAGCTGAAAACGTGGGCCGAGGTTTTAATAGTTGTGAAGCATGGACTTCTAAGTAGAAAACGAAATCCAAAAGTCATAGAGAACAGCGTTTATACGAAAATGTAACACTGCTATATGGCACACAAAATTGTAACATTAAAAAAAGGACAAACAGCAAAAAATATATGCAGCCCATACCACAAAGGGCTGCCATCTGTATAGTACAAAGAATTCTTACAAAGAAGAAAAGCCTCTTCTGAAAGATAATGGGCAACTGACATAAACAGAAAATAAGCATATGAAAAATCACTCGAACTTATGCAGCTTTCAATAAATAGAGCCAAAATAATAAAATATTATATTGCCTACTGAATCGGTAGAGATTAAGAATATTGGTAACAGATCTCTGGGGGAAAACAAGGAGCCACAGAGACCATCAGACACTGTTCGAGAATGTGTAACTGGACACATAGGAGGCGAGCCAGCAATTATTGCTGCGGTTTTACGGGCACATAACTACACTCACTACATGGAAATACATATGCAAGGGTACATACATACTCTCTCGCTCTCTCACACACATACACTCAGAGTAAGCTACGCCTCATGCCTCTTTGCCCCGGGCCCAGGGTAATAAACTTCAATTTGCTGATCATACAGATTTATTCTCCTGGAAAACACTCGTGGGTTGAATTACTTATAGAGAATGGATGTTCTGACCCTCACTGATCTCACCCTCTGCTCAGCCACTGTTACATCACTGAGGCCCTGATATTCCTTTATTGTTTTCTAATGATTTCATACAAAGAACCTTTTCAGTAACTTGAGACTATCCATTATTTTTTTAGTTTTTCCCCAGTACCTAATACAGTGCTGTACACTCTAGACACATGTTTACCAAGTGAATATGTATGCTATCTGGTGTTTAAAAGCCTTGTGGGTTTGAAATATAACCATTTACATAGTATTCCATGATTATAAAGTGTAGGCAAAAGCCTGTGTGTCTAATCTTTTTAACTTATCCCTTGTTGAAAAGGATTTATATGGATTTTTTTTTAAAGAACAAGGGAACATTAGTTTGATTCACCCTCTGTTGAAAAGATTAATTTTACTACTATGAATACAAGTATATAGAGACAGAAGGGTAGTAGGGTTTTCCGATTTTTGCTGTGCCTCTGTCTTCCTGCTTGGCCGTGAGCTCCTTGGGATGCCTTGTCTCATTCTCCAAGCATGTATCCAGAAACTTGGGTTAAACCCCAAGACGGTACATGCTATGTAATGTGGGACAAGTCACCCAACACCTCTGAACCTCTGTTGCCTCATCTGTGAAACAGAGACAAGAGCATCCCACAGGATTGGAAGGGATGAAACAGAGTGATATCTGTCAACGTGCTTGACAATGAATGGTGAATGCATAAATAGTCAAGTACCAGATAGGTTTAGTGAGACCATTATAAACCAATTCCTTCTGCTTGCTTCACCAGATCAACTTGCAAGGGTGAACCAAGGTAACATTAATCCAGTGGCTGTCACACTCTACTGTGCATCAGAATTTCCTTGTTAGAGCACAGGCTGCTGGGACTCAGCTCCTGAACTTTTGATTTTGTGGATGTGGGATGCAGCCTGAGAATCTGTACTTTTATCACATTCCCAGATGATGCCGATCCTGCTGGCCTAGGTACCAAGCTTCGAGAACCACTGCCCTTAAACATTTAAAAATAAGTGACTACTTTGAAACACAGCTTCTTTTTTGTGACATTTTGATTTTGTAATTTTGTGTGTGTGTGCTTTTTTTTTTTAAGTGAAAAATGGGCTCTACGGCTTCAAGTGTAACCTTGAACCTCTAAGTCCTGTTCCCTCAGCCGCTTCGTCACCACCATGCTTTGCTTTGCTTGCTTCCCTTACCCTGGAGGTGTCAGCCAAGAAATGGCTTTGTTTCCTACACTGATGTAGGGCTCTACATCTTTCTTAGCATTATTAGCAACAGAGCAAGGGTGAACTACAAGTCCTACAAAAGATGAAAGGGACTCCTCCGTCTTACTTGGTGCTATTCCCCAAGCAAACTCTTGAGTATTAAGTCTTGGTCACCCCAGCTAGCCCATCCCAAGTCTGGGTGGTATGGAAACCTGGATCTGTCACTGGCTCCATCCCAAGCCCTGGCCTTCGCCACCCACCTGCTTACGCTCAGCACCCTCTGTCTTACAGTATCCCCTAAGCTCTTCTTTCTGCTCTCCTCTTGACTTAGGGCAAACGAAACCTGAAACCAGCCAGCAGGTGATGACCACTGCCCTGACAAGACCTGCCAATGGTCCAGACCACCCAGACCATTTGAGCTAAACCTCGCACCTGCATAGATGGGCCACGGAGTGACCTCTGGAATGACCCACAACTACCTTTCCCTCACTATCATACCAAAATCTCCACCCAAGGAAGAACCTCAGCCTCATTTACATGACACACAATGTATATGCAGGCGCATGTATGACCTTCTGCCCACCTCCACCTAAGATGACAAGGCTTCCCTAACTAAATATACAATCTAAGCCTAAATAAAAGGAACCCATTCACCCTCTCACGAGGAATCACAGCTTTGGAAGCCATTCCCTATAATCTCCTTATTTGCTGCAAATAAATAAAAGTTTTCCTTGTGTGACAACCAACCTTGGGCAGTTTCTGACTCACCAAGAAATGAACTCACATCAGTCCCATCACAGTTCCTTGGGCTTCAATTATTCATGCACCTGCCTTCTCTGTTGTACAAAAGAAAAGCTCAGAACCAGTCAAAAATGTAACTGGCTGATTCAGGAAGTATTAGCATTCGACAATCTCCAGAAAAAAATAGGAGGTAGTGACTAGAGACACAGACTCAGTGGTAAAACAGATTTGGGTTTGAACTATGGTCTGAGATACATGAGCTGTGTAACCCAGAACAAATAACCCATAAGCTGGGGCTTCCCAGCTGTTAAAGTGAAGAGATACAGTAGGAATTTCAGATAGCTGAAAGGTTTAAGTGGGATATTATACTTCAAGGATTTATAATAGTGCCTGGCATAAAGTCCTTGCTAGTAGCAGTAGTCGTAATAGTAGTACTAACAGTAGTTTCAACAATCATGAGATATTATATTGTACTTTATAGAAGGGGTGTCTTTACAAGAAAATGAGTTGATTTCATGAGCCATACAAGAAATGAACACCTAGTTTCAATAGATGGTAATTGGCTCACAACGCCTGGAACCGTGTAAGACGCGTGTGATCAGCTCTCCATAATTGCCTGGTGAGTGAAAAGGACCACAGATAAAGCTAAAAGATCCACTACAAGATCAGAGGCTCTAACCTCTAAAGACAGGAGGGAAGCCGCAGTCATGTGTACATCGTCCACACGGATGTAGAGCTCTCTAGGGTCATTTCCATTTTCCCAGCACAAACTGGTTTCTGAAGAAGGCTTGCTCCAAGGCTGAGTAAGTGATGACAAGCCAGGCTCATGAGAGAAACAGGGGAAAAGACAAAATGCCAACACAGCTTTGTGGAGCAAGAGTTGCTCTAAAAGACAAGTGGAACATTTTCGGTGCAAACTGTTCGGTGTTGACACTCGGCCTTTTATTTGCTACTTGAACTTCAACCCTTCATTGTGATCTCATGAATTCAACCGGAGAAATCAAAAGAAGATCTATTTCTGCAAGATGTCTATGCAGTCTGAATATTGGATTTCCCAGCTCCTGGAGAAAGGAGTGCAAAGGCCTCGTGTGTCACAGCTTTGGCTGTGAATCCAAACTGAAGGAACTGTCCTTCAGCTCTCGTAAAGATGGGAAGCAGAGAGTAGTTAGGAAGAACTGTTTCCTGTTTGATGCTGAGGAAGATAAATGCTCAAGAAACCCATCCGTGAAATATTCAGTGCATGTAAAATCTACCCCCCACACTTTTTTTTAACACACCCAAAACCTCCAAAATATACAAAAATCTTAATCCTTCCTCTTCACTTATAATCATTGCTTCACATAAAAATGGACTCCACGCAAGTTCTTTGGGTAAAATTAACTCACTTTACCTGCTAAAATATCATGTGAACCCTAATTCTTTCTAAATACAAAGAAAAAGAGAAGAAAGTATAGAGATAATAGCAACACTGGAACAGGAGCTTGAATGAGGGTGGAGAGAATCTCCCCCGCTCTGTTCTCCCTTCTAAGAGGCATAAATATTCATGGCAAAATAAGAAACTTCTAAGTAACAAGGGTCTCTGGACAAATCATATCTTCCCAGAGGTAAGTAGAGACATAGAGGGAACAGGTGATACAACAAGAATATAGCAGAAGGAAAAAAAAAAAAAAAAAGAGCCCTATACAGTCTATACAGTTAATAAGCATTTTTCTGGAAACAAATGGAATAGGACACAATGGCATTGAGCCTACACGCCTAATAACCAACATATCTATTATTTACATTGTTTTCAAATCGATTGAAAACCACAGTGCCTGCCACATTTATTCAGCACTCCCTATGAGCAAGGCACTATTCTAGGCAGAGACAAAGAAGGAGAATGCCTTTTCTTCGACTTTATGGGGGAGATAAGACAATGTACACAAATATCTATAATATAATATGCATACCAGGGTATATAGTAAACATCCAGTGAATGTACACTAATTAATTATGGAGCACAGATGGAAGCTAAAGGTTCTGGCTTTAAGAAGACACTGAATGGGCATGAGGGAAGAGCGATACAGTAGGGAGGGAAGAGCCAAGAAAGGAACAGAAGATAAGAAAGAGCCGTAAGAGCTTCCAGTGAACATGGTCAAAGAACTTTAGAAAGTGAACAGATCTTCACTGTGCCATGAGCAACCAACATGGGGTCTTCTCACTCATGGCATGTTACAAATGGGGGGGGTGGCAGGAAGATCTTACGTAATTTGTGGAAGTTATTCCATCTTTGTCTGAGTAGATTAAGCAGGTCCCTTGAGCTGCTCAGGCCAATCCTCTCAATCCTTTTTCTCTAAGAAAGAGACTTCAAAAATCTAACACCAAGAAACTCTTAAGCCCCAGCTCCTATCTCTAAAGGAAAAACAACTGTAACTGTTACCAAGATAAAAGGGAAAGAAGGTTGGAGGAACAGGAAGAAGAGAAACAGTACAGTGTGAGCACAATTTACAGTGTGTCCTGAGGAACAGGCTCTGGGCTGAAGTGTGGGAACAGCTGAGCTCATCCCTCAGGATCTTGAGGGTTGCAGCAGTCCCTCACTCACCGGTGGGGGGAGGGGGTGGACAAGACGCTGCTGCCCCACCAATGAGTTCCCTGGGCCCTGCCACTCTTCCCAGGCCTTTCACCTGGCTGTCTTCCACAGAGAATAATTTTTTTTTTTAAGATTTTATTTATTTATTTGACAGACAGAGATTACAAGTAGGCAAGAGAGGCAGGCAGAGAGAGAGAGGAGGAAGCAGGCTCTCGGCGGAGCAGAGAGCCCAATGTGGGGCTCGATCCCAGGACCCTGGGATCGTGACCTGAGCCGAAAGCAGAGGCTTTAACCCACCGAGCCACCCAGGCGCCCCCACAGAGAATAATTTAGCTCTAATTACTTAAACTGCTTTATTGGTTTCAAATAGAAAAATCCCTTAAATCTACTTTCAAAAAGCAGACAATGCCACTCAGAGGGCACAAACGCATTTCCTCAAATGCTTTTCTCTTAGAAACAATTATAATTTAAACAATGAAAGAGGCCAAGCTTACTTCTCTCAATTCCAAGTGGAAAACCTCCAATCGGAAGGGTTCCCACAGTTAACAGGACCACAAGCATTTAAATATAAAGGGTTCATTTAAGGATTCAGACTCAGGGGGCGCCTGGGTGGCTCAGTGGGTTAAAGCCTCTGCCTTCGGCTCAGGTCATGATCCCAGGGTCCTGGGGTCCTGGGATCCTGGGATCGAGCCCGCATCAGGCTCTCTACTCAGCAGGGAGCCTGCTTCCCTTCCTCTCTCTGTCTACTTGTACTCTCTGTCAAATAAATAAATAAAATCTTAAAGAAAAAAAAAAAAGGATTCAGACTCAGAAGGTTTTTCTTTGGGGACAATCAGAAAATAAAACAATGAGGGGGAAAGTCCTTGGTACCCCCTCCTCACCCTCCATCCCTAAGTCTGTCAATAACCACTAAATGACTCCCCAGATGCACGCTAATGGCACTCTCCCAGAACGTACATCTGCTGTGTTTATGAGACTTGCCTTGACATACAACTGCCAAATATAGAATTATTCACTTCAGTGCTATCACAGACTGCTCCATACACTGGGCAGGGGGCATTTGGGAAGTTCCCTATTTGAAGAGAGGAAAGAAAAGACCACTCATTTACATTTTTAGTCCACGTTCTCTTCCAAAAATATGCAAGCTCTACAGACCATGTTCATTTTTATTTTGAACTTTATTGCCTTGAGATTTTAGGGGAAAACTGCATGGTAGGATAAGGTGAAGACAACACTAATGACAATTCAGGCTGTAAAAGGATCTGGGTGAGCCACAGGGAACTTAAAGGGGCAGGCAGTCAGAGACAGGCAAGGACAGCTGCTCAAGCTGGCAGGACCCCAGAGAACATCTCAGCAACCATCATGAATGAAAAGGTACACCCCTATTATTTTAAAAACTGCTTTCTAACAAGGATTATAAAGCAAAAAGCTCAGAAGCCAATGCATTAACGACATCCAGAAATGCATTTAAAATGAAAAAACAACAACAACAACACAACTCTACTATTTTATACTTAATGTCTAGGTGCACAGTGGCAATTGACGTCTCCTGTTTATTGGAATCATGACTTCAAGTACAAGGCAAATGGAAAAAGGGAGCCTGGGTAATTAACTCTCCCACACCTGATAATAAAGCCCTCACTGAAGGTTTGCCTTTGGACTTCATTCACACACCTACACAGATACCAGTTAGTGAACTAGCTGGAGGAAATGCCCACATTTACACACATGCTGAGTTTTAATTTCACAGTAACTGTTGGACCTAGAGGCAAGCAAGTGAGAGCTGTGCAAGTGTGGCACCGAAGGCCAGGACCCTTCAGTGATGGCATGTGTGGGTAAAAATCATGGACTGAGAGCACAGGTAAGAATCTTATTCCCATAAGCTTTTTACAGAATGACACCCCTCCCCACCTTTGAATTGCTTCAACTCTTTCAACACTTGTTTCTCCCCTCTTCCTTTTCTTTCCAAAAGAAAAGAGGGTGGGTTATCAGCAATATTTGTTCACCAAACATTTGCTCTTTTCCATCTTCCTGTGAATTGTACTCCCTCCCTTCAAAGTCCCAGACCCTTGCCCCCTTCTCTTTAGCTTGGGGTGACTTACATACCTCACTTGCCTGTCTTTGGAATTTCCATGTCTGTATGGGTAGATCCCCCATATGTACAAAATTAAATCTGATTTTCACCTGCTAATCTCTCATGTCAGTTTGATTCTTAGTCCAGCCAGAAGGACCGTGAAGGGCAGAGGAATTTCCTCCTCCCTGACAAAGCTTATGAACCACTTACTTTCCCATTCAGCTAAGGATTCTAAAACTCAGGGATGGTAATTGCTGCTGAGCAGAGAGCCCAATGTGGGCACACACACATACCAGCTGAATGAGGATCATATTTAGCTTAAGTAAGTCAAATGGGACTCTCTTGGTAGAGTGAGGAAGAAAGGGATGAAGAGAGGAAAAGAAAATATGAATGAATGAGGGGAAAATAGAAGCTGTGAATCCTAGGTCCTTAATTCCTTTAGTCCATGAGCTCCCTATAACTATTATTATGCTATAGTAAGCTGGGATTGGAACACTGTCTGATTTAATATCTATTTTTATTTATTTCACTATAAGCTTCCCTGTACAGATTTCCTTGATTATCCCTGCTCAACACATCTCCTTGGATTCTTATACTATTTACTCTCTACAGGATTTCTTGCCACACAATCTCCCTTTTTATCATTAATTTTGTTGATTGATGAGCACAAATTTTGTTCACTGATGAGACTACTCCTGTGTGAGGGAGTTATATGGTTTGAAGATGCTATGTGTGACTGAACCCTTTAGGCCATGGCCTCCCCGAGCAGCTCAGGCAGAACGTGAGCATCCCTTGTTCTGTTTTGTGTGTATGCCCCTGCTTGAACTGGGGGGAAATTAAGGTCAGGAACATTCCACAACCACTGACAGCACAAGGGCCACTGGGGTGATTTTTAGAATAATGACCACTGCTAAAATAAACACTGCCCCAGAAACCTGTTGTTTCACCCCATGAACCTGTGCACTTATTCATTGTCTCAGGATTTTCCAGGGAGATCCCAGCCTGTTAATTTTTCCCAGTGGAGGTCAGCAGGCAGGGCCAGAGAGCCACGTGCACTGTTGTCATCATGGGCTTGGCCTGTGACCAGGCACCAAGTGGCTGTGCTTGGCTGGGGCATCTCCATGCCCACGTGCAGTCCATGATGTCATGAACACTGTTGTCTCCAGCAGAGTATTGTATCCCGTCGATCAAGCTCTAATCAACAGTCCCATTTTCAGCTCCATCCCACCTTCTACAATCAGCTAGACTTGATCACTGAATACTTTGTGAACTGTGAATTGTTCCATGATTGTGAAAATAAGCAGTTGGGATTTAAGCCATTCTTTGCCTCCCCCAAGACAGATGATATATTCCTTAGAAAAGTTGTGAAGAGATCTGAAAAACCTTTGAGATGACAGTGAGTCAAGCCTTCTAGATAACTAAGTGGTTCTCCTGGAGGTATAGGCATCTTTAGTGATGAGAGATGGAACATGTCTCTGCTTGGAAAAACTGTTCTCACTAGTAAACTGCATTCATTGCCACAAACAAACAAACAAACAAAAAAGTCAGACATTATCTTCAAAATCAATAGAAAAACTGAATTTGATGTTGGTTGCTAAATCCTTAATGAAAAATAACTAGAACCAGCATCATTCTTTAATAACACATTCCAAATAAGCTGCAGTTAAGAACAGCTGTCAGGAAACTCTCTGCCATCTTTTCTCCTGTAAACCCCAGAGATAAAGAACATATAATACAAAAATAGCTCCTTGCCCCAGTTCTTCTTGGGTCTTGCCCGGATACTGATCAAGCGAAGGTATGGTGGTGCAAGTCAGGTGTTTAATGTCAATTTTTTGCATTTTTCCTCTTTTATAGGAGTTCTCTCCTAAAATGTGGTTGTACAAAAAATGTAAACTTTTATTGTAATGCAAGTTTATCTTCACTTATGGAGCTTTAAATTAAAAAATACCTTTCCTTTTATATTAAGTTTTAGATATTGATGGTTTTGTGTTCTCTAAAGAGAGAATTCCGCATTTTATATTTCTGCTAAAGAAACAGCCCTGAGTCAGATCATCTTCATAATTAATTTTAGAAGTGTAAGATCTTGTATTTTGTAGCTTAATCTAAGAACAGACTTCAAATTTATTTTTATCAAGACTGTTTAGAGAATATAACTTAGCTCCCTAAAAAACTGGGACATGGAAAAAAAAGTAGAAGAAAAAATGCTACATTATTAATAATGGTGAATCCTGGGTGTTAAGACTTCTCATGATTGCTATTTTTGTGTTTTTATAATCTGTATTTGTCATAATTTCAAGAATTGCAATTTTCAAGATTTTTGCAAATTAAAAAAAAAACCCACTCTTGTCACAAAGTTTAACTGAAACTAAACCTTATCAAGAAATCAACATCCTTGCTTTCCCTTCAAGGCATTTAAGGCGAGGAAATCAATGATTTTTCTCCTCCTTCTCCTTCTTCTCGTTCTCCTTCTCCTTCTTCAATTCAAGGTTGGCTTTTGTGCCACTATCTTAAATAGCATGTTTTCTCCGGGCTTTACTGGCATAACTAGTTCTTACTTGGATTAGCATTGCCCATGCTCTCAGGGAATGAGACTTTGTCAAATGGAGCCTAAATACTGGCAAAATATGCTCCTAAAACTTCATCACATTAATCTCTGTGAGGCATTTGAGGCCAAAGAGAGTTCAGAAAACACTGCTCTAAATGAGATAAAGGAAAATCCGGCCAGACATCCCCCTGAAGTTTCATCTTCTACATGCTCACAAAAGGCCAGAAAGTACCTCTACACCCCCATAGTAATAGTAAAATATTTCTTTCTTCAATAGATTATAGATTTTAAGGCTGTTTCCAACACCTCCTTCTGGCCCCGTCCTTTATATGGCTAAATTTAGTCAATATCATCTTGCCCTCTGATAACTTTAGAGTTCCACATTTCAGACAGAAGTGGAAAAATGAGACCTAGGAGGGTCCCCTTCCTTCTTTTGCTTCTGCTTCCTGTCTCCTCCCAGAAAGGACAAAGGAGGAACGGAAAGGAGACATTTCAGAGTGCTCTTCAGGCACTGTAATATGGATATCATGCTATGGTTCAGACACAGCCTTGCCTTCAAAGATCTTAGAGTCTAGCAACAACAACACATACATTTAAAATGTCCCAACAGAGAGTGAAATGCATGTTGGGTTGCTCGTGTGGGAGCCCAGAGAAGCAGCAGTGAGGAGAATGCACTTCCCCAATAGAAATGGTCTCAAGGATGGTGAACATCGTCATCTCCTTAGAACTCTGGTTTATCCATCTTATGCATGAACCATCTTCATGGACTCGCCTGAGAATTTAATGCCTTCCACTGTTATAATTGACACAGGAAATTATTCTGAGTTCATATATATGATTTATAATTCTCTGAAGTCATGGGAGTTGAGTACTCATGCTTCTCAGCATGTATTTACACAACAGATCCAGTCTACATATATAGTCAGTGATACTCCTGCAGCCACAAGGTAGATCAGATGCCGGGAGAGTTCCTCTCGCTGCATGTTTCCAACAGGTACAGCATCTACCAGCATCTACAGTTCCTCTCTTGGGTACCACCATCTCAGGAAGCTCCTAATAGTGTGATTCCCTGAAGAAATCCCTGTCCAACTCCTATGTCCAGTGGCTGGGGGACAGAACGTCCGTACAGTGGCCCCAGCTAAATGCTCTGCATCGAGGGGCTACAATTTCTCTGAGAGACTTCCAGGTGCAGTCCCACCCCACCTCTCATCCATGCCACCAGGCTCACTATCTGAGTTCAAGTGCCCTAACACTCTGTGTACTTTCTGCCTGCCCTACTATTCTAACAGAAATGGGCTGTCTCCCTTAGATACTGTGAAGTCTGTTTTACTTCTATCCTCATGTAATTCAGCACCTGGCAGTGGGAGCAGGTGTCCTTCCTGCTCTCTTTTGCAGCTCTCAAGTCATTTTTCCTTCCTCTTTCAAAAACCCAGATCCTCTGAGGCACCAGATATCAGCTTATTAGTCTTGCTTGTGTTCACCTGTTCATCCACCGAAATCCTCCCCACAGCCCCCTTCACCATGGATGACAGCGTCCTGTGGCCCAACATCTTTTTCTCTATCACAGTTCCCAGCAGATTTCGTACCAGTTTCAGCATTGTGGCGATTTCCAAGGTTCTGGCCTCTCAAGTCCTTGTCCTCCTTCAGTCCAATCCACTTCAGCCACATACACACATGGCCAGAGGCCATACTTTATGACCAACTGCTACATCACATCCAAAATACACAGTGTAAGGCTCTCACACATCCACTTTTTCACTCCCCATGAGCCCCATCTTGTCTTTAATTTCCTCCATATTAGCTTATATTCCATGCCCTGGCACTACAACCACTCTCTTTATATACAATGGCCTTGGCCTTTCAAATATACCCTTCTGGAAAACCCTAAATAGGTTTAAGCAAATCCAGTTGCACCCGGATCTGATCAGTTAAAGAATCCCGGAGAAAACTACCTGACCCTGCAGGCTAGACTCACTTGAAATTCACTGCCATTTACCTTGAATGGACTCCATGGTGCCAGGCAGCCTTATGAAACTTCCCTGGCAAATTTGCTTTCGTCCAAGGAAAGACTTCATTCCCAGTCCTCCGTCTTCCTTCTCCCAAACCCCCTTCTGTCCTTCAATTTCAGCTGCTGCATCTTCCATGGAGAAGACAGATGTAAGGGGATGAGTACTAAGTCAGCTTCTTGCCCCTACCCCTAGCAACCGTCCCGAATCTGTGGCAGGTCCTCTGGTTCCTCTCCTTCTACAAAAGAAGTGGTGTCCTTGCTCCTCTGTGAAGCCAACCCTCCTACGTGAGCACCAGCTCCCTTGTATCATTCAGGGCTCGTCCTGACTTCCTAAGAACAACTTAGCTACTGTCATCCTCCCCTCTCTCTTTAGCACTGTCCATTTCTTCACCTATACAATCTTCTTCCCATCAGTAAGATCCTTTCCCCATCTTTCCCATGCTAATGAAACAAAAGGAAGAATGTCCAAACCCCAAACCCAAAATATTTTCCTGGGGCCCCATTTCTCTTCCAGCTATTCCCTCACTTCTTTAATCTCTTTCATGAGAAATTGTCTCAATATAATATCCTTTTGCTCCCTATTCTCTCTTCTTCCTTTAACCCCCTTAGCTCACCAGCAACCTGCATCTTACAAAGTCAGTTGTCAATTTCCGATTTAACACTACAGAGCACCTAACATGCTTGGCCACACCCTCCTCCACAAAGAGCTTTCTTCCCCCAAACAACCATGCAGGTGTACCTGGTCATCTTCTGATCTCAGTATATGTTGCTTCTCAGTCTCTCTTCTGGTTCCTCCTCCTCTTCTAAATCTCTAAACACTGAGGACGGCCCAGAGCTCTGTGTTTGGTCATCCTCCATTCTTCAGTTGCCCCCAATCAAGTTCCATTGGTTTAAAATCACTCAAAGCACTCACAGATGACTATCTCAGGTCTGGACCCCTGACTATCACCAAACCTGCACATCTGTTGTGCTGATGTAGCTACAGCTGGCTAGACAGCCAGCATATTAAGGGTTCAGTTTAGCTCTACTTTCTACCATTCTTCTTCAGTTGACTTTACTCTTGGGATTTGGGCTACCTTTAGGAGAATAGGGCATGCCAGTGGAGACCTCCCCTAGGGGCTTTGCACCTACTGTTCCTTCCACTTGATAAGCTCCTCTGGGGAAAAAGAACTTTCTCCTTTTAATAATTCAGATCACAAGTCAGATGTCATCTCCCGAGTGGTCTTCTTCCATCACCCTATAGAGAGCAGCTTCCCCAGTCACTACCCACACACCTTGGCCACACTGACCTTCTTCACAGCGTTTATCTGGAATGGAAATTGTCCTATTCGCTTGCATATTTATTATTTGATTCCCTTCACTAGATGCAAGCTCCAACCTCTGAGGGTCTCAGGCTGTCTCATTCACTGTTGTGTCCCTGATATTTAGAAAGTGTCTGCACAAGGGAATTGCTCAGGGCAAATCTCAGAAGATCTGAGATTTTATACTTGCCAGATCTACCTGAATGGTAATGAGGATGAAAATCAGTTCATAAAGTGTTTTGACTGTATGCTCTTTCATAAGCACCCGCTACCCTCATTTTCACAATTTGGTTGACAACCAGTGATCCCAGTGACCCCCATGGCACTCTTCTCCAGCTGGAACATATGTACCACCTTGACTGAAAGTGCTAGTCAAAAGAGCTCCCTGAGAACAATTTCTCTCTGCAAATATAACCAAGGCTTAACGTGGTGAAGAGCTGATACCACCCCTTCAGATCAGACTTAAATGAACTACCACTTCTTATCAATGCATGTACCCTATATTGATCAGTTTGAGGGACTTGACTCATGTATTCTTAATCCCTGAATTCACTTTGTTAGTGTGATTTATGCTTTCCTTAAATTGGTCTTTTTTAGATCCGTTTAATCACAAAGCTAGTTTGAATCAAGAACTCAACCATTCCACCTGAGAGTTTAAAATTCCTAGTGATAATGCCAACAAATCTAATTTGACCAAATTTGGAAGGTTAAGAACAGATCTACTATTTATTTCTAAAATCTCTATTTTATCAGTATTAATAGTACTCTATTACTATCACTAAATGGTATTAGTAGTAGTAACTGTCTCCGTATTTCTGAGCAGTAACAAAGAGACAACAAATTAACTGAAAAAAGTCCAAAACAACTAGTTTTTCCAGAATTGAAAAAGCAGTTTTGATAGAGGTTTTGTTTTTTGTTTTTTTAAAGATTTTTATGTATGTATGTATGTATGTATTTATTTATTTGTCAGACAGAGAAAGAGAGAGAGAGCACAAGCAGGCAGAGGCAGAGAGAGAAGCAGGCTCCCTGCGGAGCAAGGAGCCCGATGCTGGACTTGATCCCAGGACCCTGGGATCATGACCTGAGCTGAAGGCAGTGGCTCAACCAACTGAGCCACCCAGGCGTCCCTTGATAGAGTTTTTTATACAGGTTTAAGTCTCAGTGTGTCTGGCATTGCATGTGTGCACATGTGTGTGTACACATGTGCACACGTGTGTGTGTGTGTGTGTGGCATGACGGGAGACAACTGCATCTTTAGGCTTACTGTATTTACCTATTTTGACAAGACCCTAAAGAATTAGGCACAGATCTAATTTTACTAGAAAGAATTGTTTTATTCCAGGTTGCTGAATGAACATGACTGCTCAGCTAAGATTAGGTCAAGAAATGTGGAGTGTGATATTTGTTTCATTTTGTTTTAATAAAGGAGATGTGAAATGTTTCTTACCATGTAAGGAACAAATCAAGGGTACTATCTAAAACATTCTTTTCCTTTTCAGTAATAGGAGACCCAAGGAGACAGCTGGATTTATTGGAGCTAAGAGAAATCTTTTGGATGAAAAATCAATTTTAACTTTTGAATCTAATATTACAAAACCTTTATCTAAAAAGAGTAGCTCCTGGTTATTTTTCTTGATTTCTACCTATATCTATCCATAAAAGAAAAAGGAAGTTGCCATTTACAGAGAGAGACTGTTTCTAAGTGGTTCTTCCTAGAAAGATGGATGAAAATGGAAAATACTGTACCTGCTGAAACTATTAATTAAAAACAAAAGTACAGATAGGTCTATTTTATTAAGTAATACAAATTAAATCTTTAGTCTTAAGCCTGAAAACTCTATGGTCACATGTAGGCTTTTACAACAAGAAAACCACTGATACTGGACATACTCTAGAATCAAAACATTAGATCAATTCTGTTTTTTATAAATTTTGGGGGGGGCCATCTTTTCTTTCCCAAGTACCTAAGGAAATTATTCAATATTTTGTAGAAATGATGTGTGCCTGAATCTTTTCTAGTATATTTTCCACCTGAGTCAGAATTTTGTTACTAATAATTAAACTACTGAGGAAAAGAACCAGGACAGTAGAATAATGTAAGTGAGCCACTCTTGGAAGTTTTCACCTATAGCCTTTAGTGGCCCTTAATAATTGTAATTTGAGATATTGGAATTTCAAAGAGGAATTTTTAAATCACTTTTTCAAAGTTCCTATGGTGAACGTCTTGTTAATTGGAGTGTTCAGAGAATGGAATATGAATTTAATTTTTGGCCTAACTCAAGACTTTTTGGCGAATACTTTTTGTTTAGCCCTTAATGTTGAAAATATTTCATAAATGCATTATTAGCTCACTTGTGTTTCACGTTGTTCAGCCCCTTGTTCAGTAAGAAAGGAACTAGCAGGAGTTCACAGTCATGGATAGTACTCATTGTAGTAGAATAAGGTATTGGGAGAAATGGAGGAGATAAATTCTAAAACATATTTTGACAAATATTACTTATAGTAGATTCCTGGTTATAGTTTATTTTGTCTTGATTTCTCCCTGTTGTCAACATTTTTTAAAAAGGTCTGTTAATAAAGGTTTTTCACTCTTAGTTTGGTTCCACTTAGTGGAATTTTCTTCCACTATTCTTCCATGAACCTAAAGTATATTTTTGTGAAAACTACATTTTCTGATTGTACAACCAACATACACATTGTTTAAAAAATCAAACAGTGTAGATAGACTTAAGCACTGTTTACCATTTTGGTGAAAAAGACATTCATACCTACATGGAGTACATCTTTCTAAACTGAGAGGGGATGACGCCTCATAGCCACATAGCCTACTTCATATCCCAGGCAACATTTCGATGCTATTAGAATATCCTACAGGGTCATTTTTAGGGTTTCCATAGTATTCCATTATCTATTTAACCCAGCTTTTAGTGATGAGTTGGAATGCTCCCTAATTTTATTGTAAAACACTGCTACAACCTCCCCCCCAAAAATCTTGCATACATAGCTCTGCACACTTGTTTCATCTTTCTCTTAGGACAAATTCCAGAAAGTATAAACTATATTTTAAATTACATGTCTACTCTGGCACAATCAGGAATATTTCCTATGAATAGTTTGTAGACTGTCTCAATTCCGAGAGCTGTACTGATTATTATGCTGAGCTAAGATTTATAGCATCAAGAGACCAAATGACGATAACTATTTAAAACTGTGTATAAAATTTCTAGGAAGGCAGAAAGTCTAGTGTCCCAAACTAGAATATCTCTATCACACATGAGCCAGCAGGACTTTGGCAAAAAGCTCCCCATAGTACCTTAATGAATACAAGTGGTCAGGGTTGCGGTTTCACATTTCACCAAGGGAATGCCCAGGGACAGGGATGGAATGTCAGGTGCAAGTGAGAGGTCCTCATTCAGCATTCTGCATTTACCTCCAGCTGCTGGCTTCGGACAACATTCAGGGATCCACACACCCCTTGCATTCATGCATTCTTTCAGCAAACTGCACTGAACACCGTCTCTCAGGTACCATGTGTGGCCATGCGGTCCTTGCCCAGGGAGCACACTTAGTCTAACTGATGACAACTTCAGGGCCAGCTGGACCCACAGGGAAACACTCCGCTGAGCAAATCAGGACAGTCTTCACACAGGGGCATCAGAGCTGGTTCCAGGGTGGTGGTGGTGGTGAATGGACTGGGTTACCTGGGACAGAAGCAGACGTGTTCTCTGGTCACCCACTGAATGACCTGAACCCCTCCTTCTTTTGTTACCTCTGCAGTAGAAAGGCTAGCTACTCCTTTTTCCAGCTTCCCTTGTCGTTGGCGGGAGCTAGAAGAGGCAGTTCTAGCTAGTGAGAGAGAAGCTGGCTAGGGGCTGCTGGAAAGGCATCTTCTTTTTCTGAAAAAGGCACCACAGAGCTCAATCCTTTACCTCTTTTTGCCTTAACTGAGTATCTGAGGCAGGAAGCAAGGAGTGAAGGTCAACATCACTAAATCTCCCAACTAGCACAGACAGCTCATTTTGTGGGGGAACAGGAACCTCTCTCTGTTTACACCATTTGGAGTCAAACGTACTGCTATTTGCAGCTGAAAGCATTCAGCTTCAATCAATGTATCATTCCTCCAACTAAGACTGTGTCTGGATAGAGGCAAGAATAAGGGGCCAAGATGGGGCAAAACGGGGAACAGATTTCAGAACGAGCACCTTCAATGCTCTCAAAACATGGCCCTTTCAAGCTCAGGAGGCATAATTAAGTATACAGGGCGACATTTCTCTTAAGTGTGAAAGCCTGAGAGTGTGTATTTATTAGAAAAATAGGATGACACTCCCTGTTAATGAATTTGAAACATGGTTTCTTTGAGATGCAACAACTTCAAAAGTACCAAAAGTAAAACAAACAAATCCTAACATGAATTACAGAATCAACGAGTAAATATAATGTAGAAATAACAAATGATAGTACAAAAGGCAGTACGCATAGGATGTCCTTTCTGCATCCATTTTCTTCTGGCGGAAACTTTAGGAGTTTATGTGAAAACATAAGGCAAAATTTTAAAAAAGTTAACAGACAAAACCTTACCAGCACAGTAGAGTTAAAAGAAAGTAGCTGTTTTGTGTGTGTGTGTGTGTGTGTGTTAATTTTAAGAGCAAAGAAAACAACAGCATTTAGATGATCGTGAATTTTGACCAACTGAACAGCCTAAGAGATTATTCAAGCCTGCTGAAGATCATAGACATCATGTAAAGAGGGGTCTATGGGAAGAAAGATCTAATGATAAAAATGTGTATAATTAGTCAGAAAAATAAGACAAGAAATATGCAGACTGTTGTCCTAACAAACCCAACAGCCCACAAAACTCTTTCCCAAAGTCTGAGAAAATAAGTCAATCATTCTGAATGTGGACAATTTACAAACCATAAGTAAATGGGGAGGAACCATGTGTTTTAAAGGAAAGAACAATAACCACAAGGAAATCTAAATAGGCAGACATTTTCTGTATTCCCAAAGGCCGAGGGACATCGTCCAACATGGCACTGTTTTGTGGATCTATTTCTCTGAAAGCAAACAACCTAAAATCACCACATATCTGAGTGTGAAATAAAAAATGTGTAATAAGTTTCAAGGTATGAAAAACATAGGCCTTAAAATCTAAGACACCAAGATTCTGACTCTTATTTACCACAATCTGTTGGCATCCCACATGGTACCTGATAAGTAGGTGTTCAAATATTTTTTGGAAAAAAGAAGGAAAAGAAAAGAAAGGACGAAACTTCCTACATGAGGAAGATGTTCTTTACAAAGAATATTTTTCAGAGTGACAGAAGTATCATTCAGTATAAAATACACATAAGTTGCAAAATGATCTTAAGGAAATAAACAACACAGGATACATTCTTATGAGGTAGTTATAGAGGAACACTTCAAAGAGCCCTCTCAAATTGCACCCTCAATTCCATTAATCAAAACCTGGTAGGTAATATGTGTCACCTTTTCACTGAACAGTGTTCAAATATTTTTCGTAGATTAAATCTCTAAAGCAACAAAGGGCAACCTGCTCTTAATGGGAAGACTGAATTATACTGAATGAGGTTAAAAGCATTTACCACTTAGAGGGAGCATTTCTCTCTCGGTTGCCTAAATGCTTAAGAAATACCTTCTGTTGGCTAATATGAGATATCTCTCTATGAAACTCTCAGTCAAGAGTTAATCTGAAGTATGTTCTTTACTGGGACAATGAGAAAGCCTGGATATTTACTGAGCACTTCTGAAACACGTTAGGTTGACCATCCCAGGAGATTGTCCCAACAATCACCTTGAGACAGGGATTCTTGACATCGGTGTTTTGTAGACGACCGAACAGACTTTGTGAGGTGAATTAACTAACTCAAGGCCACACAGGTGAGTAAGGAATGGCGGTGAGACTCACAGGGAAACATGACCGTGATGAACTGAAAACGCATCTGTGGTGGTGACAGAGATAATGATAATTGATAATAATACAAACACAGGCATACTTCATTTTAGTGTCTTTTCCTTCATCGTACTTCACAGACACTGTGGTTTTTAACCAATCAAAAGATCGTGGCAACCCTACGTAAAGCAGGTCTATTGGCACCATTTTTCCACAGCATTTGCTCGCTTCATCTCTGTGTGTCCCATTTTGGTCACTCTCGCCGTATTTCCAGCCTTCTTGCTGTTATTGTATTTGTTACAGGGATCTGTGGTCCGTGATCTTTGATGTTGCCATTGTAATGGCAAACTTAATTGGTAAGTGTTGTGTGTGTTCTGACTGCTCCACCTCCCAGCCATTCCTCCATCTTTCTCCCTCTCCTCAGGCCTCCCTACTTCCTGAGGCGAACAATATTAAAACCGACGCAGTTAATAACCTACAATGGCTCTAAGTGTTCAAGAGAAAGAAAGAGTCCATCGATGTGGCAACCTTCAGTGTTGTCCCACATTAAGAAACTGCCAGAGCCAGCCCGACTTTTAAGAACCTTCACCCCAATGAGTCAATACCCACCAACATCAAGGCAAGACTCTCCACCAACAAAAAGACTATGGCTTGCTGAAAGTTCACATGATCTTTACCAATAAAGCATTTTTAATTAAGGTATGCACTTTTTTAAGACAATGCTATTATATAGCTAGTAACTCTTAGGTGCTCTGGGAAACCAAAAAATTCATTAAACTCGCTTCTTGCAATATCTCTTTTACTATGGTGGTTTGCAATTGAACTCCTGATATCTCTGAGGTATGTCTGTAATAAATTACCATACACATAGTTGTTGGAACAATTTCCACCATATTTAATCTTTGTAAGATATATCAACACTCAGTTGTCCCTTTCCTGCCAAGAGCAAACATGCTTATTTTTTAAGACCGAAGTATTAAATCACTGTGCTTGTAAATTCTTTATCAAAAAACAACTGTTTTTCCTCCCTTTTTACCTCAATTGCTCATGACCCTGCCAGGGAAGGAAACATTTTTTAGCATCTCCCCACCCTCTGGGATATGATCTGGACAAGGCTAGACTTTTCTTCACTGCTTTTCTTCTGGTTATATGTCTGAAATTGTTATGTGTCCGCAGTTGTGACCCTGGACATAGTAGGTATTATATTTTTCGGTTTGGTGCCAGAGAGAAAATGAATAGCTACTCCAACTCTATTCTGAGTGTAGATTTAAGAGATACTATCTTTCTAATATAAATTACATGGAAACAACAAAATAGATGTGTTCATTCACTTGGCTTACACAAATTCTGGGAGCTGTTATTCATGTAGCATGTTATGCTGTGGTCCTAATTTTGTGTTTCTTGTCCTATTTGAAATATTAAAAATCAGTACCTTCTGGGTTTCTAAAATTCTAGTTCATTGATTAGGGAATTGCTTACTTAAAAACAGACCTTAACTTTAACATTTTCTGTTGATATGAACTCAATCTCTACATGTTTATGGCATGTTACAATAATATCCGCACCACACGACTGGCCTTCTTAGTTCCTTCTGAACTGAAAGACAGGCTTAATTAAAAATAAAGGACAGCTGCAGGATACATGTAAGTTATAGGAGCAGGCAATCCAGAAATGATAAATGGCAATGGCTACCAAACTCATGAAAAAATACTCATTTGCACTAATAATAAAATACTGCAAATTGAAGCAATGATGACAAGAACACTATTCAATTGTGAAATTGGTGAAGAGAACAAAAAGCTAACACTTAATGCCGGAAAGGGGATAATGAGGTCAACACGTTGCAGAGGTGTATACTGGTCTGAATGGTATAGAAAGCACCTTGATGGCATGCTTATCATCAGGCAGGAAGATTTCTTTTACTCTCCAATTTTTGTCTCACAGAGGATACACACACACACACACACACACACACACACACACACACACACACAATTTATATTTTAAATCTGGGGCCAAGTACCACTCCTTTGTTTCAAGGCTTGTGCTGTTATCCAGAGAAACACTGGAACATAAGGAGACCAGTCTGCCTGGCCCAAGACCACCCATGTTTAGATGAGGACTTTCTATGCTCTAGCATGTTCAGGAAGAAAGGAAGAGAAGAGGGAAGGAGGGAGAATACCATCCAGGATTCAAAGTAACTTGGTAGCTCACTGACCTTGAACAAAGTAACAGACCTTCTTGAAAATGAGCGTATCCTTTTCACAGAATTATAAGGATCAAATGTGATAATGTATAAGAAGGTCCTTCGTTAAGTACCAAATGGATATGCACCTTTTGAGATTTCAAAATTTTCATTTTTTCAGTTTTTCTTTTCAGTGTCCTCTGATGCCCCTCTCAAAACACTGTAGTATCCTAGCCCTTCCTTCCCCCAGTGGATATATCGGCTTTACTGTCATTTCTCTTCTTACTAAATTATACCGCTGTATGGACACTGCATTGCACCCTTTGGGTAAAGACACCCCACCCCTACCCTGGCCAATGTCATCCTAATGGAGTAACATTATTAAAATTTTCTATTACACTTCAGTTAACTGAGCCAGAAATGCCATAAAGATGAAGTCTCGGGGAGAGACAAGAAAGCACTGGAGCCCCATATTCATGATAGATGTCTGTCTACCCCTCAGATGGATGGCACAACCAGCCTTACATAACCGTTCCTACCAAAGGGAAGCTTGGTGAGACATCTGACAGAAACTCGCTCCTAAAAGAGTGCGCTTAAATTTTTTATCAGACTGCCTTTATAAAAAATTGAAACAGAGTATTCTCCAAGCAGGGCAACAGTTTGCTAAATAGAACTTACAATTACCTTTTAAACCATCGTTTTAGAACTCTATGCTTTCTGTGCCTAAAATGCCAAGGAAGTGTTTGGCTTTGAAATTAAGGAAAGAAAGAATGAATTCTCCCTCAAGCCCAAGCCCGAGAACAGCCTTTCACTCTTACACGCCCTGGTGGCAATTTCCCACTATTAAAAGCCTTTGTCCTTCAGGCAATGGAGAAAAATGTGCTGGAACGACAATGGGTGCCTCACTTCTGAGCTGATTATCAGCACACCGTGTAAAATGCCTTTTGCTTTCCTTTTCAAGGTGAGGAGGCTGGTGAGGTGATGAAAGCAGAACGACATCAGAATTACCACGCCTGGAGCCCAAGCGTTTCCCTCTGCTGCACTGCAGATCCTTTGCGACCCAACTCCCCTATACTCAGTGACATTTACCTACAGAAGGTGTGCTTGCCCTTTAAATCGGACACAGTAATCTAAGAGAACAGATGTGGTCGTAGTCGCTGTTAAAAATTAAATACTACGATTCTGTCAGTCTCTAATACTGAAATGTTTCACTCCTGGGTGTTTTAGAAACCAGGGGTTTTGCGGCGGGGCGGGGGGGTCTGTATTTTGGAGCCTTCTGTGAATACAGATGGAAATTTTATGGCTTGTTTAATGCTTGTCTATTTTAATAAAAAGGAATACATTCCAGCAGCAGCACAGTTTCCTTCTATACTCCATGTGCTACAATACTGAAATAAAAGTTGCCCACCATCCTGGAATCTATCATCTCTGTAGTGTTCAGTTTACTCCAACCCTGCCTCCGACATGTATTTAGGAAGAAGAACACATTAGCTAAAAGGAGGAAAAGAAAAATCTCTAGAGGTAATATGGAATGCTCAACACACACATTTTCTCTCTCTCTCTCTGTCTCCATCCATCCATCTGTCTGTCCAAGAGAGATGTCTGTCTCTCTCCAAGGGAGAGAAGAGAAGTACTCTTTGTCTGGTTACAATGAGAACCAAATGACAGAGCGTCACCTTGGAGGCAATGGCATATAGTCACGGAGGGGAAGGAGATGTGAAGTGTACATGACTTGTTTTATCACCCTCCAGAGGTTGAGAGGACACCAAGAGCAAAGCCTGCTTCTCTATATTTAAGGAATTATGCCGAATTTGGCAGCTTCACCCATGGCATTCATTGTTCATTCTCACTAAATTTCCACTAATGGGTTATTTATTCCACTCTACAGAAGGGTGAACACAGTCCACAAAGCACTGCTGGTAATCATTACCAGAAGTGGAAATTGACAGAGACAAATTAAAATACAACGAGAAATCAAATTGCTTGACATCTTTTTTGACAGGCTGGAAAGGGACTGGCCCTTCCTTCAGTAACAATTTGACACTTAAGGTACACTCATGTGTTTTGGAAGCACTACACTGAAATTCTACATGGCCGAGCTTTCGATCCCCATTCTTGGCCTTTGCGTGTACTTATGAATCACGACTCCCCCTTAGCGGGGGAAAGCTCTTTGAAAGGAAAATATACTATATGCTGGCTAATTGAACATAATAAAAAAAATTAATAAAATAAAAGGAAAATGTAGTTTTAAAGATCCTTCTTTGACAGAGGAGCCTCTAAGAATTAACTTTAAGGTTCAACAATGGTGCTGGGGATCCTAACCCTGGTTGCTTCCAGCGGAGGATGGACACTAACTGGCAAATGGCAGAAAGAAGCTCCCGGGGGCGATGAAATGCAATCCATCTCGTTGGGGGAATGGGATAAACAACGGTGCATCTGCCAAAACTGATTAAATATGCACTCAGGATCATTGCATTTGACTCATGTAAATTCGATCTGAGTTTAAGAAACTCTTCCTGGAACCATTAAACAACAATTAAGATTCTTCTAAGCACAGGGTTTCAGAATTTTCTGGACATATCACTGTAAGGCCAATGAACAGAATGCCTTTCGTTGAACATTTACGCAAAAGCTGAGGGACTCCTGGGGCCACACATCTCCGCTTCAGTGCCATGCTTTACTGAGACATTACCATGAAGATTTTACTGTTATGAGATGAAAGTAAATATCGCTGAGAATGCAATTAAACACTCTACATTAAATTGCAAGTGCAAGCTAAAAGTCTAGGCTAGGCATTCCTGCCACATTCCCCATGATGACACAAGGGACCTTGGGACTTCCCAGCCACATCTGAAGCAAATGTCCCAGCTCTGGTCCACAGCACAGAACAGTGAGTATAGGAAGGCCTCTCTTGAAAGAATATGTGTGCACCTCATTTTATGATAATTGGATAATGGACTTCAAACAGATACATCGAGACCCAATCACTCTAATATAAAAGGATCCCTTTCCATTGTCAACTGCCACTGTGTAGCCTGCATTGCTCTATCCAGCGAACTTCCTCTTTAACATAACTACCTATAGCACTGACCAGTAGCTACAGGTTTTATTTGTAACAAGCCAACAAGCTGTTTTCTCTTGTCTGCTTCGACTCTCCTCTAAGTTCAAGTCTTTCATCAAATTTGATGTCTCTTTACTTGGGCTAGAATTAATAGCTGCAAATACTGATATATGGTTGTCAAGCTAATGAAATAAAAAATACAGAAAGATATACAACACACATGAACACAAACATACAAGAAGCATTAGAAAAAAATCATCTCATGAATATTGGGGTGATAACATTCCTTACTGGTTATTTGGGCTTTAATATCAAAGCAACATTTTTCATCAAAATACTACGTATGCTTCCCCAAAAGGGTTTTACAAAAGGCCAACTGAGTGCATTTTAATATCCTTGCAGAATTTAAAACCAACTTCAAACTTGAACACTTTTTTTTTTTCCCAGTAAAAGTAGCACATTTCAGGAAGGTTAAATCTAGTGCATGTTCTCAGAATTCATTTCAGAGCATTCTTACATCTCACGTGTAATCAAGCTTATAAGTATTAATGAACATATTTCTAAGAAAACCATTCTATTGTTTTTCAAAATATATTCTTCTTCATTACCCTAAACTTCTGAAAATTAAACCTTTCAAGTTGTGATGTGGAAGAAGTGGATTAAGTTGATCCTGCAGTTTATTGCAGATGATTTTCTCCTATTTTTTCACTTCCCTCCTTTAAAAATCACTGTAAATACTTTCCTCACAAAATGGAAGAACACATTAAAACATGCCACTGATTTAAAAGGTGAATATAGCAAATACTTATACTGGAAGGGAGAACAGAAATGGAACATCACAGTTCTTATAATAAAGACTGTCATAATCTAAATCTGAAAGACCTTTCAACTAGCATTTCTAAATTCATCATGCCTGATGAATGACAGCCTAGACAGAAACCAATGACTTCCATCTTTCTCAAAACAATTCAGTAATTATTCTCCAGGCTTTTCATGTAGCAGCTCAGTGGGTCTCTGCTCTTTCAGGTGTCCCAAGTGCAGAACTTCATACTGAAAACCCAAGTTAAAAGTCAACATAATATTTTTTTGCAAACTAAAAATTATTAAGGGTTGACAGGAATCAGGGAAAGCAGGAGAAGGGGCACATCCTACACACATGTAAGCCAATCCCTCTGCATTCCTTTCTTTAAAAAAAAAAAAAAGCTTTTATTTATTTATTTGAAAGAGAGAGAAAGAGCATGAGAAGGGGGAGGGGCAGAGGGAGAGCAGCAGAGAGAGGGAGAAGCAGGCTTCCCACTGAGCAGGCAGCCCCATGCAGGACTCGATCCCAGGACCCTGAGATCACGACCTGAACCGAAGGCAGTGGCTCAACCCACTGAGCCACTCGGGTGCCCCTCCACATTTCTTACTTAACACAAGGTATAACTAGCCTCTCAGATGCTTAAAAAAAAAATTATTTCTTATTCATTTGACAAAGAGAGAGAGAGAGAGAGAGAGAACAAGCAAGGGGAGCAGCAGGTAGAGGGAGAAGCAGGCTCCATGCTGAGCAAGGAGCCTGATGCGGACTCAATCCCAGGACCCTGGGATCCATGCCCTGAGCCGAAAGCAGCTACTTAATCGACTGAGCCACCCAGGCACCCTACACACCCTAACACTTGACAGCTCCTACACATTCTTTTTGGCTCCTTCCTTTCTCTTGCACTCCACATTAAGCCATCCCGTCTGATTAGTCCTACCTCTTTCTACAAGTTTTCTAACTGTGCTCACACTTACCAGTGTAGAGACTCAGCTTCAATGTCCACCTCTCCCTACCCTCTTCCCCATAGCCGTGCCCCCTCACATGGCCTCCATCTCACTTTATACACTTTCTGTATCAACTGTAAGACTATCTTAATTCTCTCCAACTTGTCCATCTCCCTTACTAAACTACCACTTCCCAAAGGCCTAGAAGTACATCTTTTTTTCCTTTGGATTCCTAAAGCATATAAATATTTGTTGACCTAAAGTGCTATTGAATCAAACCAATATGTGTTTCATATTCACTGCACCACACAAATATTTCAGAATTTTTTACTTTTACGTCCAAATTAATTTGGCTTAATTTTCCCATCAAAATAGTTTCACTTAACTTCAGTGTCTAAGGAGTCAGTCCGTAAAAGTCTCTAAGAAGCCAACAGTTTACCTATTAAATTGGTTAACCTGAAATATGAAAAATCAACCTGTGATAAAGCTTAACACGTCACATTATTTGTTCCTCTCTTGTATCCAGCGGATATTGAACTACCTGCATCTGGTCTAAGTGAATTCTAGTGAAAACTCTTATGTTTAAAGAACAAAGCAGAAACAAGAAGAGGAGGGCAGAAGCCAAACAAAAGAGAGAGAAAGGACAATGCAGGATGTGTCGTTGGTACTTACTAATGACTTAGAAAATAATTTCTGAGTCTGAGGGCTAGAGCAATGGGTGACTGGACAATGGAAAATACAGAAGACAAAGTATTGATGGGGACAGGGCTTTTGTATCTTTATAAATCTGTACTTAGCTGTTGTTTATAAATGTCCCAGTGTTTTCACACGTCAGTTAGACGTATGTATTTCAAAGCCAACAGAGAGACAAAGTGAAAAGTGAAAGAGGAAGGAGAAAACCCACATGCAGAACAGAAACAAAGTTCCCGTGAAAAGGGGCTATACAGACACTCAATTGTCTTCTCCCTAAAATGACTGTGACCTTGGCCTTTTTTACAAAGAGAGGCCACAGTGGAGGCCGAGCTGTGTCAACACAGCATGAGCTGGACGGTCTCCATGCAGAAGACTGTCAGCTTGGGGTGGCACATGATGGCTTCTGGGGGAAGAATGGGGTCTTGCCACCACATCTCATGAGGACCGGCTGGGGAAATAGGGAGCATTTCACTGGGAGAGAAGACACGGCACCAACATATCACTATCTTCCTCTATATAAATAACTGGCATATGGGTGGACAGAGCAGGGTGCGAGATTGAGTCTCAAAATAAGAGAGCATATTCTAACAATTAGAACTGTCCAGAAATGGGGTGGACTATGTTTAGAGGTAGGACGTTTCCAGTCAGAGGCGATTCCTAAGCAGAGCCTGACAAGAAACTCACAGAGCCATCCTCAAGGACAGGCAGGCCCTGCAGGGACCCTGGCTCCGTGACCTCGAAGGTCCCTTCCACCTCTAAGATTCCACGACTCTAGACACTCTGTGGGGATTTTCCACACAACCCTGCTCTTCAAAACTGATGTGGCTGTCCTTTACGTAAGTCCTATAGGTTTGAATTCAGACTTCTACAGTAGCTCTTCTTTTCACTGAATGAAATTATTCATTGACTCATCCTAATAAAGTAACTGAATCCTGTTTTAATCTGCAGTCCATAAATGTCACTACTAATCCATTAAATACAATTTGAGTGGTATGAAAGTGGGGACATGATAAATGGCTTTTTTTTCTTACCTAAGTATCACTGTAAAACAGTCTGAAGTCATGTTTGTTATCTCAATCATGTAAATTTAAGTAAAACGTGAGTCTCTTGCACACACAACACTGTAGTTACGTAGCTTTGTGGTAGCCTGCATCAAAACATTTTCTAATAAAATAATGGCAGATTCCTTCTGAGGAGGACATGAGAAACCAAATGAGAACTAGGTTGGAGGGTAGTAAAGTTCTTTATTGTTTCCAATCCCCCACAACCTGGTGGAGGAGGCAGCCAGGCTAGGGACTTCTCCCGGGGAGAGATGGGGGAAAGGCTGATGTCCCCATCCCTTGGTTCAGGTGGCATGGGTGGAGGAGGAGACAGCTTCGGCAAGTCCAAGTTGGGAATGATAAAAATGAGGTGATAGTGGTAGGGTTTTTATCACCTTGCCTTTATTTTAACTCTTTCCTTTGCCCCGAGCTATTTTCCCAAAATCTAAAGAATGTATAAAACTAACAACAAAAACAAAAATCCCTGTATGTACTGTATAATTTAAATTTGAGCGGTCGTAAAAAATAAATGTAAACAAAAGATGCCAAAAAAAGAAAAAAAATAAGAAGTAAAACACTTGATCCAAGGCGTTGATGAGCCCGTGAAATAAAGGTAAAGCAAAAGCATCCAGGTCCTAGACGAGACCCTATATGATGAAAGCAGGAGTGGCCCAAAGCTGGGTGTTGAGTACTTCCCCATACATGCTATGGCTTGGCATGCAGAAGGGTCGACTGTGCTTGAATGCTTGAGAGAGAAGAGAAATATTTAGGAAGAAGTAACACCCACTGATGACACAGGAATTTGTAAAAATGGGTAACAGGCTCCTGGAGGAGGACTGTCCTCATAATCAGGGATGGAAGGCAAGCCCCTCAAAGTTAGCAAAGCCGAGAGAGTTTTAGAAGCAGGGAGTACAGAGGACCTCTTCCTTGCTCTGTGATCTGCCCTAGCCCCACCACAAGCCACCAGTTCTAATGGTGTTGTCCTTGGGGTTGTCCCAGTTTTATCCCAGTTTTATCACTGAAAGTGTCCCATCCTGGGAAATCCTCCATCCCTGGACAATGAAGGCTTGCGGCTCACACCGACACCTTCCTCTACCCCCCGGTGTATAAGGCAGAGCCTCTTCTCTTGCCAGTTGAGAGCCACAAGCCTCCAACAATCTGGAGAAAAAGCACAGAACCCTGGGTGGAGAGCTGTGTGACCACTGCCATTTATACCTTGAACAGGACAGAGCCAAGGGGGCCTGGAAGAAGACACATCAGGAATTGGGAGTAAGCCGGCTCCAAGGAATCGGTGGTCCAGAATGAGCACAAAGGAACCGCTGGAGCCTCACCACGCACCGTGTCAGGGTCCTCAACAAGTTAACAGCCGAGGAAAGAGCAGTTGAAGGTACAAACTTAGGGGCCATGCCAAGATTCGAAATCGAGACTTAGGAGTCTACGGCCATACCACCCTGAACACGCCCGATCTCATCCAAAATCGAGACTTAGGACTTTTTTCATCTAGACACCTTCATACACAAAGGACTATAGCTCCATATGGGTTACTAAGAAATACAAAGAGTTGTAGCAGATAAGAGGAAAGAAACGACCTCCAGCAGGAGGAGAATGGGGGAGGGTGGGTCCTGCTGTCAGCCAAACACAAATCCCATGGTGGGATAGCCGGGGTATGTGTGCTCTGGCAAAGGGAAAGGGCATTCCTCCAAAGACAAGTAAGGTCAACTAGTGTACTTGTGGAAAATGATGTGGTACGTGGGCTCTGGCTTCAGAATGAAGGACCAAGAGTGCTTGGCTAAGGAGTAGCCAGAAATAAGGAGAGCAGAAAGTGAGAACCCTTCAGTTGTGGAAAAAGATGAAGTCCTAATGTCCTTCGCACCACTTTTCACAATAACAAAAACTGAAAGGAACCAAATGTGCAAAAATAAGATATTAGTTGGATACATTTTGGTTCATCCATAAAGCAGAATACCACAGACCCATTAAAAACCTTACAAAATTATACTTACTGACATGAACATAATGTTCAAATTATATTGTTTCATGGGGAAAAATGAGGCAAAAAAAGAGAAGGTGACACCATTATCCCCATTAATCTGGGGGTGGGGGAAGAAGAGGAAATAGAAAGGAAGAAAACAGAAGGCAAGGGAAGAAGATATTAAGTATATGCATGCTTAGAAAAATACTGGAAAAACCTATTTCAAAATGTAACAGTAATGCTTTCTCTGGGTGACCTTAGCCTCCCTGTGTGGCATGCTGTGTCTACAATGTACATCAATTATTCACGTGGTGGGAAAGACGAAGGTAAGAGGGCTGCCAGAATGCTCTAGGATATGACAAGTAATCAAGCACGGGGTAGAGGTGGCAAACAGGTATTAAATGCTGTCAAAAGCTCTAGAAGAAGTCTTCTCTGATTGGACAGTAATATTTAGCAAGCACACCTATCTGCCCACATTTTGTCTACTTCTGTGCAATCGTCCCAAGGAAACACGTGTCACAGACGATCTTTGAAGCCCTCTCCCAAGAGCCGCCGAAACAGAACTTTCGCTGACTAGCTTCCTCCAAGTAGAGTTCACTCTGGGAGTCAACGAGCAGCTGCCAGAGGGAGACCTTTAACGCAGAGGTAAATCCATTAACGTATACCCAGGGGGAAAAGGACTGGCTTCCCACTCAGTGTAGAAAAGCTGCAGAGACACCTGCATTGGAGGCGGGGTGCTGCTGCAGAAGGAGCCCGAGCCGCACTGAGCCATCCTGGTAAAGCCTTCGCACCTGCCCAGAACCCAAGTGTTTCTACACCCCCCACCACGTTCACTGTTCTCTCCAGAAACCCCATTTCTTTATAATAGAAAGTAATCGCAATTTGGCTTTGGATTTAACCACCTTATGTAGAATTTATACAAATAATAAATATTTGGAATATATCCAATATATACACACACACATACACATATATGCACATGTATGTATAATTCTTAATATTGCATTTTACATAAATGTCTTTTTCTCCACATACACACATGCATTTATTTACTTTTTACCCTGCTTGGGATGACCTTCAGTGAATTTACTTTCCTCATTTTAACTGACAACTCTCCCTAAATAAACTCAGCATAAAATAAACTCATTTCTTCCAAGTGGACGAGGGGAAGAGGAAAAGAGCAGGGAAGTGGGAGGAATTAACATTGGCTGAATCACTGCCCTGTGCCAGGCACTTCATGTTCAATTTAATTTTGTCTTCACAACATCTCTTTGCATTTGATGTTATTGTGGATGAGGGCACAGAGGCACAGAGAGGTTAAGTAACCGACTGGAGACCACGCAGCAAAGAAGGGACATTGAGGAGACTCAAACCCAAGCCTCCACGACTCCAGGGCTCACACCCAGGTCCATTCCTCATTCCACACAGCCTCCAAAAATCAATTTTCCTATAATTTCAGAGATCCCCAGCAGCACTTTAAAAAGGGGGGGGGGGGGCTGGATTAAGCCGTATATGCAGATACAGCACAGATCGCATTAATAATTTATGTCCTGCTAGAGCTGCAAAGCAGCTCTAGGAAAGCAGGTCAAAGCCGAGAATGCCAAATGCACCTAAGAACACTCTCCCTTCCCGACACTGCAAACAGAACCCTAACTAATCCACCAGAAAACAAAAAGATAATGCTTATCAGATGCCAAATGGGTGGCTGTGTAATTATTTTAATCTGATCCCACAGAAAATCCACTGAAACATGTTATGTAAAATCAAGTTACAACCAACCAGTGGAGACCAGCTTTCCCGTGGAGAGCTCGGACAAAGCCCAGGCACGGGATCCACACATGGCGGAGTGGGAGGAAGTGAGACTGCCTTAAAGTAAGCACACTGAGCACCTGTGGAAGACCAGACTCCTGTTAGCCCGGTCACAACACAGGCAGCAGGGAAAACACCTGTTTTGATGTATCTGTGGTCCCCCTCAAACACCTAATTTCAGCGGAGATTTGGTACAATCCAAACCTTTTGAAATGAATCACAGACTGGAATTGGGGAAGATCACCAGGCTCGTTAATTCCACACGAATGAAGACGAGTGAATGTGTGAGATTCATATGCCTGGATCACCGGTATTAATGTATTAATTCTCTTTGGGATAAATGTGTCTAGAATGAATGTGTACAACAAAACCATTTATTTTTAGACGGCGAAGAACAAATCCAGCTGAAGAGGCAGAGTGAAGCAGGGATCCTTAACAATGGCCATTCTTCAAAGGAAAAAAATTAACAGCCTTCAGCATTTTTCAACATCAATATGATTATCTTCTTATTTCAAGGCGGGCGAATGTATTTTGAGTGTTGACAGAGCTAAGTAAATACACTCATTATGTTACTGAATCGAGTTGCAGTGATGAAACCACTGTACAGAGGGATAGCACATCTTTACAGAAGAGGCGGGGGAAACAGGGGATGGTGTAGGGATTTGGTGACCTCAGAACCTTCTGGCACATTCTCTCTCATTCACCCCTAAGCAGCTAGGTCATAAGAATGTGGCTAGGAATGACGAGATGGGGGCATTTGGGGGACTAATAGAAAACAAAATGCATTGTTCACAATTATGGCTTTGACAACAGCTGCCTCCCTAAACAATGGTAAGTCCACAGTACCGAGGTCAATTTTGATTTTTTCTACCTGATTCAAAATTGCTCTGTGCTTTGCAGTAATATTTAATGTCCCCATGTAACATCTGAAGATAAAAATACAGGGTTTAAGTCATGCATCATTACTTAAAAAGCACTTCTTATCTAGTATTTGTCACATAAAACAAATGAACAATAACACTGGTAATGGGGAAGCATAAAAATGATTTAATAACTGATTAGAAAATAATGAAAAATGTAAGTAAAAGCTTTCTCCAAATGTAAGAATCTGACACGAATAATCTATAAACAGAATAGTGAAAAGGGGAAGGGGGTCCAAATTCTGCCTCTGTCTGTTCACGGTTACTGTTAAATTCGGTTTCAGAGTCTCAATCTGCTCATCTAGAAAAGGAGAATGCCATCTAACTCAGAGGTTCACGAAGTATTAACCGAGAGAACAGCCTTTCGCACCTGCCAATTATTTTACTGTAAGTGGAGCCTAACTTTGTAAGCAGGGTCCCTATTGATTCAAACTCAAGTGTGCTAGTAAAGCCTAAAACCATCTTTTCCAAAATCAATCCATTTTTTTGATATTTCAGTGTTTGCCTACTCCCTTTCCCAAATTTGAGCTTTTTACTCATTGCCCTTACCGTCAAGGAAACAGAAAAAGAAAGAGGATCACTTGTAAGGCCAAAGAGGTCTTTGCTCCCCTGGCTGAGAATCTGGCAGTGCCCACAGTGACTCACTTCCAACATGTGTCAGTGTCATTAGCTCAAGGACAGTTTCTGTTTGCTTGTTTGTTTGTTTTTTTAATGTTAGTGCTAATTTCTTAGCATTCTACAAATTATTTTTTAATTCTAATTTAGCCTCTGAAAATAAGTCTGCTTTGAGTCCCTGAGTGAGTTTTTTAAAACCAGCTTCTTCAACAGCTTTCTTATAAAAACAGTAAGCATGAAACACAACACATCAGGAATATACTCATTTCAAAAGCCACCACATCAGCCAACACAAAATGATTTCACCGTTTACCTTCAAAAAATACAAACATTTTGGGAACAAACTGTATTCACATTTATTTTACCATTAATATAACTATGATTCTGTTGAGGTAGGATGCGTTTCAAGTAAATGTATGACGTGAAAATCAAATTATTTATCCAGTATTATCACCCTCCTACTCCTACTGTCCATCCCCCACTGTGTCCTTTTCTTTGGGGAGAGGGACTAGCATCTCATGGTCCAGGAAAAAGTCATCTCATGGAGCCCAGTGTTCTGGGAAAATGGTGCTCTCAGTGGTGTGTTGGAAGTGATCCACATCTGATAGGGAATGAGGGGTGAGAGGTGAGGGAGTAATAAGCACAGGGATGGGAGAACCAGACCCACTTGGGTCTGAACACCAGATTTACTCTTACTAACTGTGCAACCTTGGGCTTGCTGAAATGTTCAAGAATGGGCCTTCCATAATCCAGAGAACTAGGATAATACCACCCATGCATGAAAATGAAGCAGAGGGGCGCCTGGGTGGCTCAGTGGGTTAAAGCCTCTGCCTTCGGCTCAGGTCATGATCCCAGGGTCCTGGGATCGAGCCCCACATCGGGCTCTGTTCCACGGGGAGCCTGCTTCCTCCTCTCTCTCTCTGCCTGCCTCTCTGCCTGCTTGTGATCTCTGTCTGTCAAATGGATGGGTAAAATTAAAAAAAAAAAAAAAAAAAGAAAGAAAATGAAGCAGAGTCATAATCTACTGAAAGCATTCCAGAGAGCCCCTGGCCCACTCTAGTTCCTCAATAATTTACAGCTCAATAAAAGAAAGAAAAGAAAAGGTAAATTCCTCTCCATATACTTTTGCTGTTAGGTATCGCTCTGTACTGCCCTCAGAAAAGTGAAAAATCGCTGAGAGTCTATCACAAAAATGTCCAATGAGAGATGTCCAGGTTTCAGGTTCCGTTTTTTCTCTTCGGCTTAGGGTGAAGAGGGGTGTTGAACACACTGGTAAGTAATGCTAAGTGGCAGTTACCGACACAGGCCGATTGGGTCCAGGGCAGGCTAGCATGCTGTGTTTGATTGCAAACTGCCGAGGCTGTCTGAAGTGGCAGTCTGCGAGACGGAGAGAGAAGGGGTGAGCTGGGAAGGAAGACAGTCCACAGGCCGCTCTGGAATCTGAAACCAGGTATAGACGGTGATAATTCCACATTGGCCAGATCATTCACTCTTCCCTAGGTCCCCAACGACCCTGAAACTGTGCCATATGTCTGGTGGCCACAGTAGCTAGCAGGGGTGAAGAGCTGACTGGTATTGAAGCGTAGAGATCTTATAGACGTATTGCATAGCTAATGTTTTTGTTTCAATAAATATATAAATATATAAACTACCCAGGGAAGACTGCTTTCATTCAGCCCCCGTCAAATACTTTTCCTCCCTCTAAATATTTCAACATTTATGCCCAAGTCTGCAAGATAATGTTGGTTTGTTGAAAGAATCATCTGATACTTCCTCTATCTGTACGTATGATTCTTAAGCTTTCTCTAATATCTACCTAGCCTAGCACTGAACTGCTGAGAGAAGCTAATTAATAATAGTGTTAATGAATGGAAAAATGTATTTAACATGTGAGTCTTTGGAAGTATTTCTCAAAATGACAGATTTAATTCCCTGAGGGCTGTAAAAAAAAATGTCTGCAAAGAACTGAACTGCAGGGCTCAAATGACTTTTTGAGGATACCAGTTTATTAGTAAAATTTCATCCATCAAATACTTCTCTGAGTGCTTGCTAGGTACAAAAGTCCTTAAAAGCATTCCCTCGTTTACTCAGCTCATCCATTTGCTTCTTGGCTCCGGTCACTGGTTGACATGTGAGAGCCCATGCTCCATGGAAGGGAGATTGGAAGCCATTGCTAACTTCTCCCTTTATGCCAAGAACCTGGCAAAATGCCTTTACAGCATTTCTACTCTTTACAGTATGTATGCAAGTAAAGGACTAACATCCTGGTTTGAACAATGTGGAAACTGAAACCCAAAGAATTTCAGTTCAAGGTCACAGAGCTAATAAGTGGCACCTGTGATATGAGGCCCAAAGCTCATTCTTTCCATCACTGTGGTTTGTAACCCTTACCCCTCCCCACAACTTTCACCTTATTGCTTAACTGCTCTATTGTTTTTAATCCTCTACTTAACAAAATTTACCATATTTTCCTAACCCTCTTCAATTGTATAGGGCTCTTAGAAAACCGTACTTCACTAGGATAAAATAATGCTGTTGGTAGTATTGAAACTACGAAGTTTTGGGGGATACTTGCATGTAGCTTATGAACATTTTAGTGTCACTGGCTTCCAACTGGACTTACTTCCAACCCTCTATGGACACATTCTCTGTTCCCATTCTTTTCCACACAGTCCATTTATCCTTCCTCTCCCATGGTGATGGTACTGATTGGCTTTCGTTCTGCCAAAGGGCAAGCTATGGAGCTGGGATGTAAGAATGTTAATCTCTATCCATTCTAATGAGCTTCATGTAAATTCAGACAGAACTGATGATATAATCCTAATTTGTAGAAAGCCACCTATAACTGAGAAATAATTTACTGGACCCAACTAAATCTAAATTGAAATCTACACATTTTATAGGCAGCTCCTAAATTTGACAATGATGGGCCATTCTTTTTCATGATCCCACTTTGGGTCCAGGACAGCATAATCTTCAATGAAGGGGATAAGCACTAGAAAAAATCTGAACTATATGTAAAAGGTCTAGGTTCGTTTCTATTAATTTCTTTCAATTCTTCCTCTTTTAACTTGGACAAACTAGAAACACCACAGCCTGGGTAAAACTACAGCAGACTCCTTGTTTTCAAATGTTACCTTTTAATGTAAGTATTTTCTTTAGGATACTATTTGGATTATACAACTGACAGTGTAACATAGTATTTAGACATCATCAGTCAACGTTTAACCTATTTCTCAATTGACAGAAATGAACAATTCTACTTCCTCTTAAGTTATTTTAAATGCACACTAATTTTGGGCGCCTGGGTGGCTCAGTCAGTTAAGTGTCTACCTTCAGCTCAGAGTCCTGGGATCTGGCCCCATGTCGGGCTCCTTGCTCAACAGGAAGCCTGCTTTACCCCCTTTACCCTTGCCCTCTGCTCATGATCTATCTCTCACTGTATCTATCTCTCTTAAATAAATAAATACAATCTTTAAAATAAATAAGCACTAATTTAAATGTACACTAATTTAAGTGTAATCATTTAGACAATATTTACATTTTGCAGTGAAAGATAAATAATTTATAAAATTTCATCTACTAAATAACTTTTAACATTCCAACAGTGATTATTCTTCTCACCACTTAAGAATTCACCGCAGATGTGTATTAGTAAGAACTTCCCTTTAAAAAAATCTATCCTACAGAGGTTCTGATAGCCCAAGCAAGGACTCAGAACCACGCAGAGCTTGATTCCAAGACCAGTTATTTCTGTGACCGAGGCAAGTTACATAACAAACTTCAGCTCAGGTTAAAGCCTCTAAACATGTGGATAACACTCTGGCATAGTGTTAGCATAACCCAGCCCCCCCAAAATCTATTTTTTTTCCTCCAGTCCTTCACCTCTACCTGCGTTGTGTAGTACAAGCAGAATATAAAAGAGCAGGAGGGAGACAAACCATAAGAGACTCTTAATCTCACCAAAGAAACTGAGGGTTGCCAGGGGCAGGGGGTAGGGATAGTGTGGCTGGGTTATGGACATTGGGGAGGGTATGTGCTATGGTGAGTGCTGTGAAGTGTGTAAGATTGATGATTCCAGACTTGTACCACTGGGACAAATAATAGATTATATGTTATGGGCACCTGGGTGGCTCAGTGGGTTGAGCCTCTGCCTTTGGCTTGGGTCATGATCTCGGGGTCCTGGGATCAAGCCCCACATCAGGCTCTCTGCTTGGCAGGGAGCCTTCTTCCCTTTCTCTCTCTGCCTGCCTCTCTGCCTGCTTGTGATCTCTCTCTCTGTCAAATAAATAAATAAATAAAATCTTTAAAAAGAAAAAAAAAGCAGGTAGGGGTGCCTGGTGGCTCAGTTGGTTAAGCATCTGCCTTCGGCTCAGGTCATGGTCGCAGGGTCCTGGGATCAAGCCCCACATCAGGCTCCCTGCTGAGAGACTGCTTCTCTCCCACCCTTTCCCCCTTCCTCCCTCTCATGCTCTCTTTCTCTCTTAAATAAATAAAATCTCCAAAAAAAAAAAAAAAAAAAGAGTATGTAGATGGGTCTACAGGTCCTTTACATTACCAGTCCCCAGCATGGTGACAGGCACAATGTAGGTACACAGTACATTTTTATTAAATGAATAGATACTGGTAAAATATGATACAACTGATGATTTTTTTCTAATAATATAACTACAAAAATCATAAAGCATTACCAAATCCTCTTTATCCACAAGCATACCCATTGAAAACAAATGTTTTTCCATATTAAGTTTCAATAGAACACACATACACACAGAACTCTATCATCTTGTCAAAGGCAAATCAAGAGACAGAAAAGACCACGAACCTGAAGAGTATAAAGAAACAGTTCAATAGCTATAGAATGTTGCTGACAAAACTAACAAAATCTTAAATAACATATTCAGACATTAATAAATGTATAATTTAGATTAACATGATCTTGCACTGATTATAATGGTAATTGATCAAGAACAAGAAAGGTTAAGTTTTTTTTAATGAACATGACTTTGAGAATTAAAAAATGTATCATGATAGAAACACAGCATAGAGAACCAATCAGCAGACAAGTTTTATTCAATTGTTTCCTTATTCCTAAATGCCATGGAATGTGAAAGGACAAAGGCTTACAACTCTTCAGTGAGTTCCATCCATCCTCTTCCAAATGGAGGAAGCATGGAGATGGGGCAGCAGCTGCTTGTGCTCCTAGGGGGCTGACCTGCCTGGTTTCAGTGAAATGACTTGGCACAATCTCTAAAGGCTCAGGTTGGAAACAGTCCATTCACTCTTCTGTTCCTTATGAATATCAATAACAAAAGCAACAGCTACAACTATATGGCCCTTGCTTCTGCCAAGCACCATTCTAATCCTAATTCACTGAACTCCCATTGCAACCCTGTGACAGAAGAATGTACTATTTTTATATTCATTTTGCAGGTGAAAAGACTGGAGCAATGAAAGGTTAAATAACTTCCCCAAGGTCACACTAGCTACCAGCGCCAGCACTTGAACTCGGACACTCTTACTCTACAGTCCATGCTCTTAGTCACTGTCTGATACTGCTTCTCATCTGTCCACCTCCCTCCCATCCACTACGTACTCTGCAAGCCCCAGTTTGGAATTAGGTGATATGATGCCACCTCTGCCCTCAAGGGGCTCACAGTCTCCTGGGTGAGACACACGGGAGCTCATGATTATAGTGCAGAATATCAAGGATGCTGACAGACAAATTAGACTCTGTAGACATCTGGAGTCCACATACTCAGCAAAGCAGGAAACAGAGTAGGCTCCCTTTATCTAATACAGGTCCACACAATCCTCTCCCTCAAAAGTCCAGTCACTTTAGTCCCAAACCTCCCCCTGCCTGGCATCTTGCATCATGGGTTCCATAGCTGCATAGGAAACTAGGCATTGAGAAGGCCTGTAAATGTCAGATGCTTGTCACCAAGCATCTATAGCAAGAGGTAATAGTCAATTGTTTGTCTCCTGAAATTCATTCTCAAATCTCTACATTGTTTCAATCCTAAAAGAGACCGCCAGATTTTTATTACAATAAACCCAGTGGTGGGGCACCTGGGTAGCTCGGTCGTTATGTGTCTGTCTTTGGCTCAGGTCATGATCGCGGTGTCCTTGGGATTGAGCCCCACATTCTCCCTCTCCCATTCCCTCTTCTGTGTCCCCTCTCTCACTGTGTCTCTCTCTGTCAAATAAATAAATAAAATCTTTTAAAAAACAAAACAAAACAATAAGCCCAGTGGTTAAATACAGATTCCAAATGGGGCCTATGACCCAAGATTAAGTGTAGACCTAACAGATATGAGCCGTATGACCACAGGCAAGTAAGTTATTTATTCTCTTTAAGTCTTCATTTAGCTATTAAAAAAATGGGGATGAAAATAATGCCAGTCTCATAAAGAAGCTGTGAGGAAAAAATAGTAGAACAATCCACAGGACTCACGCCGCACATCACTGGGTATACAGTAAGCACCTAAGACACCACTAGGCTATAGCAACGTGTCTTTGAGGATGTGAAGACCTGGTGTTGGTGACTGTCCATTTATTTTCAAAATTTAAAAAAGAAATTATTCAGATAAAACACTAAAATCTACTGCGGCGGGGGTGCGGGGGGGCACCTGGGTAGCTCTGTCAGTTAAGCACCTGACTCTTGATTTTGGCTCAGGTCATGATTGCATGGTCGTGGGACTGAGCCCTGTGTCAGGCTCCATGCTCAGCAGGGTGTCTGCTGGAGATTCTCTCTCTCCCCCTCCTCCTGTACACCTCCCCCTGTTCGTGTTCTCCCCTCCCCATCTCTCAAATAAATAAATCTTTCTAAAAAGTCTGTTAACAGGGCGCCTGGGTGGCTCAGTGGGTTAAGCCTCTACTTTTGGCTCAGGTCATGGTCCTGGGATAGAGTCCCGCATCAGGCTCTCTGCTCAGCGGGGAGCCTGCTTCCTCCTCTCTCTCTGCCTGCCTCTCTCTGTCAAATAAATAAGATCTTTAAAAAAAAAGATTAAAAAGTCTGTTAACAGAGGAGAAAACCAGACACACTGCTCATACTGCAGTGGGTTAGTTAGAGATATAACACTTGTTATTTGAGGTTCCCAGTGTCTAGGAAGTAGCTGATCGCTTAGAAGATTCTCTGAATCAAGTCCATTTTGATACACAGTTGTGAAAATATTAATTACATATGCTGTTCTGTGTTGTAGGTTAGAGCATGAGCTAGAGTTGGATGTTCCATGCTGGAATCTTAGATGTACCACTTCAGTACAGGAACAGCTTTAATGGGCTCATGCCTCAGTTTCCTCATTTGTAAAATGGGGATGATAAAAATACTTTCTTTGTAGGGTTGTGTAAAGATTAAGTGAGCCTCCACCTACAAAGCAATTTAAAATCCTACCTGGTACATTTTAAGTGGTCAATAAATGTCCTGGGAGAAAAGACATGAATGCAGGAAATTTAATTATTCATCTTCCGCTTCAAGCCAGGAACTTGGCAGTTACGCTAGAATCCGATCTCTCCCTCTCACATCCTACGTCCAGTCCACTGCCAAGTTCTGTTGAGTCTTCCCCTAAATATCTCTTGGATGCAACACCCCCTCTCCACTGTCACAGTCTCTGCCCTGGTTCAGCCCCTCAGCCCCTCTCACTCCTGAATCACCACCAGCACTTCCGGACGGCCAGCCTGCCGGCTGTCTGCAGCACGGCCACCCGAGGGATGGTTCTAAACCACGCAGCTGTTGGTTTCCCTGCCTACCACCACCATTCAAGTTGGTTCGAGTCCCTCTCCTTCGAGAGGGTGATTTCCAGCCCCAGACAAAGTCTTCAGGACCTGGCTTTGGGCTGCTTTCCCAGCTACTTTTTCTGCCGTACACGCCTATCCTCTTTGCTCCTTATTTATGTTTTTTCTCACACACCCCGACGTTCCCTCTTACTTCCACCACTTTGGGCATGGGACTCCTGCTTGCCTATCTTGCTCACTCCTCCTCCAAGGTTCAACTTCGCCAAGAACCCTCTCTGAGCCCATTTGGGTTGAACTGGGAGTCTTCCTGTGGGCTCCTGTGGCTCCCTTTCCATATGTTATGTAGGGGGATTAATGGTGCTCCGATCTTTCTCCTCTCTCTGCGAGAGTTACTGTACTGTTGCCACTCTGGCTCCTTTAGCTTTGCTTCCACCACCGAATGCCATGACAGACCCACAGAAGTCACCCAATAAACGTCTGCTGACCGACTGCATGAATCCAAAAATGAAGCAATGAATATTCATTCCTAGTCTACCACTGAGTAGCTGTAGGAGTTTGATGTCAATAATTAGAAAGGATATTAATCATAAAATTAACTGTCACTTTATCCCAATATATATTATTCTATGTCGGTGATACTAAATTTCTTAGATCTACTAAATTTCCTTAGATCACCTCAAAGTTGTTTGTTTTTTCATAGGGTGTATAAATATATACAAGCATACTGGTGAACATTAAGAAAACTATTGAATAAGTTAAGGTCAATTCTCATAATACCCCACATTACTGAAATGTATTTTATAGTTTACACAGAGAGAAGGCAAAATACGTAGGTAATTCCCCTTCAGAGGCAATAAGGAAAGTGTGGGCCTGAGAGCATTTGTGACTTCTAGCCCTCACAAACCCATGGTAGTAGCTTGGGTCACCTACTGACCACTACCCATGGTCCAGGACCTTGCTCAGTCCAGGGGATATACAGAGTTCCTCTCTGCAACTTGCTCAGCCAGGGCATGGAGCCTATATGAACACACCCAAAGGCCCTCCATCTACCTTGGGCATGCCACCCACTTATGGCCAGCCTCAGCATCCCATCAGGAGAAGACGAGAGGGAAGGGGAAAATCTATCAGGGAGGAGCAACGGGAAAGTCTGCATCAGGGAGATTCATAATGTAGTAAAAAGCAACTTTTAAACAAAATACTCATGAAAAGATTTTGGGATTATTATTATCATTATTATAATTTTTTTTTTTGCTTTAAGTCAGAAAAACCGGTGATAAAAAGACTAAGGGTTCATCCATTCAGGTGTATATCCTTTAACAAATAGAAAGATCTTTTTCTTGACACTAAACTTGTTACAGCAAGAATAAAACACATCCTTATTAAAATGCAAGTCATTATAAATTCCTAGAAGTTTCCTATTTTTTTTGATTGGTAATCACTTATTCATGGTTATCAACATTCTTAACAGACCAAAGGTGGATTAAAAAAAAAACAAATGATGAAATGTGAATGCAGTGTTGATTTTATGCACATATTATGATTTGATTATAATACTTAGTAATGTCCCATACTATGTGATGTCATGCCATATGGACAGAATCAGGAAAGGTTCACCCTGAGCTTGCTCAGACCTGAACAGCATGGGTCCCATGAACCAAATTCCTTATTTTACAAATTAGATACTGTTTACATTTTTCTTAAGCTTTCCTATTTTGTGATTTTAGGAGACTACTCACTATTACTTTAATGTAATTAAAAGGTCTTACAGGATATTCTACATATGAGCGAGAGCAATGAGTCCCATAATAACCTACAAAGTATATAAAAGCAGCTTTTCCAATTGACATGGGACCTATAATATGGAGCAAAGTAACCCACAAGCCTTAATCAGGATCTTTAGGGAAAAAAAGAAAAAGGAAAGCCCAAGTCAAAATAATTCACTTTATAGAGAGTAAGTGGTAGATATGCTCTACGACAGAAAAAAGAATCTAATCATGTCTTCAAAGTCACATAATCTTGACTTTATATTTTGAAAGTAGTCCCTGAAATCACTAGACTGGGAATATTTAAATCTCCTGAAATACATGTATCTTTGGGAGGGAATATACATATCGCACTATGTCACGAATCTAGTAGTACAACAGCAATGAAAGTGTTATCCCTGAGCCACTTTCTGGATCAACTCTGTGACTATCCTGAGAACAAAACATTTAAATCTGCTTACACATTGACATAGCGATATTGATATTTCTCCATGTTCCCTTCTGGTTGCTAAGAGATTTACCCTGGACAGACTCCGTTGTTCTCATAACAAAGCACTTTGGTCCACAAAGCATTTGCTCCAGCTCAGTGAGTCCAGGCAGTGAGTCCCTTTGCCTTACTCCTTCCCGATTTTGCTTCCAAGTCAAACAGGGGCCCAGGCCACAAGGCAGCAGGCCTGTCATCACCACAGGAAACTGCTGCATAAGGCTGGCTCAGCCAACTACTCTTACAGGGTATGAACGGCAACGGTGACGGTGACGTTGTATCTTTATACAAACACACCTACCTTCCCCCATGGTTCTTAGAAGCCAGTTTACCATTGTGGGAGCGGGCAAAGATGTGCAGAGAGGGGGCTACCCACAGACAACCTGCCACGGTACAATTAGACCAGAACCTGGCCAAATATGGCAATTCCATAACTCTGCTGTGCAAGGCTTTGAAACACGCACCCCGAGCCTGTACTTTTGTGAAAATGCAGTCAAGAAGTTTATTTACAAGAATATTGAAGGGGGAATGGTCTATATTTACCACCTTGCAGCAAAGCAACTGTAGCCCTCCAAACCCAATCTCGTCAAATCTGCCACGTAACAAAAGGCAGAGAGGCTCCTTTTCCAGATCCTAACCCTGAAGAAAACGGCAAAGGCACCAAAAATATACCCCATCACCCCTGAGGAGAGGTGCATGTGGTGGATGAAATCTGCGTGTCATTTACAAGGCACATGCATCACTGCTCAGAGCAAATTAAGATTATCTTTCCCTTGGGAATTCTCACTAAGAGACATAAAAATGCTTTATGGCCTGACTTTCGTATTCAGATCACAGAGTTTTAGTCAATTTTTATTAATTGCCATGGAAGGAAAGTGCTTTGGGCCCTCACTCCCCACAGGGTACCTAGCAGTCATATTTAAGGGCACAGCCACTCAACACTCAGTAAGTACTCTCAGGTGGTAATAAAACGCCACTGACCTAGAATATTCCTCTTCCTCCCCACCACCGCCACCTTAGCATATCAGCTGGGGATGATCAATGCCTAAGCACTTAATCAGAAGCAATCAGCGAGGAAGGCTTCAGGTCCCCGCTGGGCCATGGGAATTCCTGCATTCAGGATGATCCCTCTCCCCCAGCCCAGAAAAACAAACCTCAGTGATTTGAGCTTCGTGTAACAGAAGAAAGTTATTTCTGGCAGCTTATTTCCATTGCACAAGCTAACTAGCAGCACCTTACAGAAATAAGAGGCAAGAGGAAAGGAAGAAGGCGGGGGGGGGGAGCGAAGCAGGAAATGACTTTTCTGCTCCGTCTTTAAGGTCACAGATCTGCCCGCGAAACGCACACAAGTGACAGTAGTTCTAGCACAAAAAGCTCCTTTTCCACCAGCAAGACCTCTAACAAGTCCAAACACCAGCTCTCCGGCCTCTCCCTCAAACTCAAGTCCCCAAAGTCGGTTTAACCTTGACTGGGCCAGGAAGAAAGTACTTTTAACTACCTGGCAACATCTTTCTGTGTCCGGCCGGCGTGCCCCAGCCCCTGCAAGGAGGAGGCGCACCTTCCGCATCAGCCCTGCAATCACCCCCCCACCCGGCATGCAGCCTTCCCCCTGCCTCTGCCTGTCCTGCAGCCGAGGTGGACCGGTGGGCTTCATCACCTGTTCCCAATTTATCCCCTGCACAGCACGTGAAAACAGCCCTTCATGCCTCCAACAGACGCCAGGAGGAGATTAAAACAAAAAGAAGCCAGGCAAGGTATATATGCTCTGGCAGAGACCACTACCTTTTTCTTCCGATCCCGGGACCGTTTGCGGTGTTTCCTTTTTTTCTCAGTCTCTTCTTCAGCATTGATTTCTAAATCCCTGTTTTTCTTTAACTGGGAGGCCGCATGAGCCATAATGCATTTAAAAAGAGCTTCTCAAGCACGCAGGGCTTCCTCGTAGAAGGTGATCTCCTCGGGCACCTTTAGCCAGGCTTACGGCAGCATTCCAATCACTGGAGAGAAACCTTTGACCAGAAGCAGGAAAACATTCGAAATGCAAAAGATGCTGTAGAAGCTGAAGCTTTTAAAAACCCCCAAGACGGTTCCCAGACTTCATCCTCCACCTTCCTGCACCTGAACCTTTACACGAGAGTGCGGCCATCGTAATGCATTTATCGTAGTGAGAAAGACAGCTGGGACAGAGGAAGCTGTATTATGGCTGTGTCCCCTGCCACCAGCTGGAAGTGTCTAAGTGATTCCTCGGAAGGGGGAATGCTGCAAAGGATGCTTCTCTGAAGGGAAAAAATCCAGAGTCACCACACATGCAGGAGCGAAAATCCAGTACTAATTCTGAAAACCTATTTTAGAATCCTTCGAAAAAAAGACAGGGCTGCAATTTATACATCACCACTAGTTCTGCACCGAGCATAATTTAACCCGTAATAGAATGGAGCCGTTCCTACTTGAGTTTTAACTGCTGATGGGGACAAAACACATAAAATAAGATTTCACAAAATGCACTACATTTCGCTATGGAGATCCTGACCACATTACAGGGGAAAACAATGCATGCATTGCTGGTCCCAACAGTGCGTCCTTTATGCTGAACTATGGGCCTAAATGCATTTTGTGGGAGAGGACTACAGAAGGGCCTGTTGTCTTTTAAAAACAACACGCTGATTACAACACATCATACAGAAAGACGTGAGCATGTTGGTGTATGGAACAGATGCCTGATTCAGAGGAGTTCCTAAGGACTCTCCTCTCATGTGGTCCACGGGTCGGAGGATGGGCAATCTGGGCAGCAATCAGGGTTTCCGAGATCTGGCTTTCATGTTAGGGTTTGCTTCAATCACCTTACTATTTTTGCCACCTGAGTCCTTGCTGACTGCAGCCTCTGAATATTCATGATGTGAAGGGAAGCAGCAGTCGCTCTCCAGGCCTGCTGGGGTGGCTTCTGCCAGGACACACACCGGAAGAAACGGACTAAGTCAGAAATCATGTATACACACAGGGGATTCACACGGGTTTAGCAAGAAATGGCTGAATTGAATGGTACACTGGATGGACCTAAAACACTTGAGCCCTGGTAGGAAACCCTAAATGCACCAGGAAAATGAGCAGGGTTGGTGGGGGCTGGAGTGGGGGACGGTAGGGATGGAGATAATGTTCCACTGGAAAGACTTAGGAGTTTGCTTCCAATACCATGAGGCCGTGTGCTTCTTCCAATTCCAGAAGTCTGTAACTTTAGAGATTGGTCCTTTAGTCTTTGCAAGACTGACGGCTAACGTGCGTGAGAGCTGGAGCAAGAAGGCCAAAGGCGTCGCTTGAAGAGTCGGCTGGAGTTCTCTGGAGCTGTTGTTCGACTGCTTAATAAAGAACCTCCAGTGTGAGCTCCTGCAAACAATAGCCACTCACTACATTTTGGACTCGGAGATCAAAGATCTTCCTCCCCATCCCCCTGTAGGGGGCTTCTTGACCCTCTGGTGGGCAGTGACAGGCAATGGGAAGAGAAAGATGGCGGGCTTATGGCTTTCCGGCCTTGCTGCGAGTGGATGGCACACTCCTCTCCCTGTGACTCCCTGTGAACCGCTTGAAAATCATGTGGGTCAAAACATTCCCAGAGGCCTACTGCGTGCGCTGGCGGCCTACTGCATGCACTGATGTTCATGGGCTGCTTCCCCACACAAACCATCTGCAGGAAGAAAGATGTCTGGAAAGGTTCTCTCTTGCCTCCCAAACCATCAGCTGACAAAACAGAGGAGAAAATGAAGGGGGGGAGTGAAATGAGACTCAGATCCAAAAGTGATAAATCACAGTTGGCTCTTAGTAATAAAAATAAGTGGTTTTTCTACCAGAATAATTTTTTTTATTGTAATAGGAATAGGTGGGTTGGAGAAAAAAAATAAAAATTAGAACTTTTGTATAGTCTCTCCTTATATAAAATATCTTGTACTTTTGAGGAAAATTCATACAATTTCCTTTCCTTATTTTCAGCAAGTTGAAGAGAACAGCCAGCTACAGAACTGGCTCGTTTCCCACTGGCTCCTGGACCTTTTTTCTTCCTTTATAGACATTAATGATACTTTAAAATATATTTATAAGTATCCCTGATCAGAGTAACCTCTTTGGCTGGGGCTGTAAAGCTATACTTTCCCATTGATCTCTATCAGCCAAAGCATTGTTGGAAATAAGGAAAACAGGCCACAGGTGTTTTTTAAAACTAGAATCATTCTTTGTTTCCCCCAAATTACTCAGAAGTTGAGAATACATCACGACTTTAATGTTGCCATACATACATTTTGTGTTATGCTGGATTTTGGAGTATCTCAGTAAGTTGTTAACCCATCAAAAAGAAATTCCAAGACTTGTTTAGATTTTCTTTCTTACAGAGCATGTGGGCTTTTGTCCTCCATTTCTAAGCCAGAAGAACTTTAAACAGCAATACCACCAAGGAAAGCAGCCCTGTGGGTCTGTGATTTTTATTGTTATACTACTAATGTCTTAGTTCTTTTCTCTCTGCCCAGCCTATACCCTGACAGGTAACTCTCCAGCTTCTTGGTGTCCTTATTCTCCACACAAAGGCATTTATGCATGATAGCCACAAATACTGGGTGTTTCCCTTCCCAACCTGAATTGACAGTTCTATCAATAATTCTAGAAAGCAAGCTATTTATAAGAACTGGAAAATGAAACATGAAAATAATTTTTAAAAACTTGAGTCTCTGAAGTCTATGAAGATTCATAAAACTTTTCCACTTAAGTCTCAAGAGTTTGCTCTCTTCTACAAAGTTACAGAATTAGCATGAATCTTCCAAAAAAAATGGAGGGCGCAGCTGGTACAAGAGTATGTCTCTGAGCAGGGTGGCCAGTGTCTGAGAACAGGAAGGAAATGCAGGGTTCGTTTGCATCAGTTACCACCCACATACAGGGCAACGTCTCCAGTCCCACTCCTTGACACTGGCCTTGAGGATGTACTAGACAGAACTTACACAGGATGAGGATGGCCTGGGCATGGAATGTCAAAGCTGTTGAAAGTTAAAGAAAGACTATTCTTGGGACGCCTGGGTGGCTCAGTTGGTTAAGCGGCTGCCTTCAGCTCAGGTCATGATCCCAGCGTCCTGGGATCGAGTCCCGCATCGGGCTCCTTGCTCGGCAGGGAGCCTGCTTCTCCCTCTGCCTCTGCCTGCTACTCTGTCTGCCTGTGTTCGCTCACTCTCTCTCTGACAAATAAATAAATAAAATCTTAAAAAAAAAGAGAGAGACTATTCTTAAGACACTTCTAGGGAAGTAGGGGAGGGGAATCTGTTCTGGTTTAGTAAAAGTTCCAGCTACAGGAATTCCTAAAGCATCCTTTCAAAAATAAAGTAAAAATGATCTTTCAAACTTATTAGCAGCAGAAACCCTTCTTTGACTATGTCCTATAGGGAAGGCAATGATAATTAAAATAGCAGCGAGCCACTTGGCCAAACTGAAGGCATGGTATCCTAGCGCCCAGCTTTATGCTTTATGTCCCCCTACCCTTCCTGCAGAAGGCAGCTTGGCCGAGCAATCTGAAAACCCAGCATCCTGCAGCAAGGAGGAGTCCTGGCCTTTTCCTTGCTTGAACCTTGGTTACCAGAACTTATGTCAAAAGCTCTCCTTACGATTCTGCCCCCAAATAATTCCTGATTTCTTACCAGAAGTGACAAATTTTATTCAGAGCATTACAGCATAAAACTAGTACAAAAAAGTAAAACTCACTTTCTAGCCTGGCAGCGGGGATAACGTTTAGACCCCAAATAACTTCTAATCCGGGAACCAAAAATCTGTGACTGACTGAAATCCCACTGAAAACAAAATCAAGTCAACTCATTAGGATGTTTTACAGGCTTGAGATGCCAGCGAGGGGGATTTTCCTTCACAGTTTAAGTGAAGTTCCTTACACCTTGCCAGGATTTTGAGACCAACTCTATTACTTCAGCCAATTTAGTAACTTGACCCCTCTGGTTGTCATTCTATATCATGTCTCCACAGTGGTCAGCTGGGTGGACACATGAAAAATGTACGCAATTTCTATGAAGAGGATACTGTCTCTTGGTCATTTTGAAGTTACAGTAAAAGTGCCCTTTGGAAAAAATGTTACACGGTCATGTGGAGAAGGGGAAGATGGGGAGTGTAAAGAAAAATGGAGGGCAGGAAATAGAAAGAAAACAAATGAAGAGCGTATTCTCCCCTACCACGGAGGCTGTACCTTCCCAAACCCACCCCGAGTTCTCGGTAATGAGCGAAGTGTGTGTTTTGATGGAACGAAAACTGTTCGTGCTGCACCCACTTCCGTCTTCTCAGAAGTAGAGCAGGCTCACCGTATGAGTCAAAATATTTTTCCTTCACAAAGAAAAACGGATCCATCGTCATTTCATTAACTTTGGCATCCTAGATAAAGATGATGTCAAGAGACCTCGAGCAGGTTCTGAACAACGTGGGGAACAAGAAAGAAAACAAGCACTAAACCTGTCAATGGTTATACGTGACAAAAAAGCACCCTGGGAAATTCTCAACTCATAGTCACAGATTCGTCTTCATTTTCAGATTAGACACATGAAGTGAGAAAGAAAAAGAAAGGAAGGAAGGAAGGAAGGAAGGAAGGAAAGAAGGAAGAAAGTGATTGTCTGACTCGCTGGACCACACTGAAAGACTGGTGGTCCTTTCCACACCCTCGTGGGGTGGCATCTTCACATCTGTGAGTGCTGGCCTCGGGCCTGTCCATGTCCATGCTCCATCTGCCCTCTGTCGTCCCTGGAGGAGACGGTCCAGCCAGCTCACTGGCTGGACCTCGGTGCTGCAGAGCCGGCTGGCCCCAGGCTGCCAGCTGCTTCCGCCCGCCACACACGTGCAATAGGGACGGGCTTCCCCAGGTGTCTCCACCACAGCCACACTGGCTGGCAGGGAGGAGGGGATCCCTCATTCTGCATGGAAGACCCATGAGGGCACAACCCTGCTCCCTCTCTGACCGGAGGAGTAGACGGGCGGTGCCTGGCAGAGCACTGAGCGGTGAGCAAACAAAGCATATTGAACAAGCCACTTCTTCTCGGAGCCCCTGTTCATACAGAAGGAGGCGGCTGGACCAAAGGACTTCAAACCCACCCTCTCACGAACCCAAAATGCTAAGACTTGAAGGGACAGAAGGTTGTGGGTGTATGGAAATAAAGGGAGATGCAGAGGAAAGGTATACCGAAGAAGAGTTTGTGATCTGTGCTGGTCCATACAGTAGTCACCAGCCGTATGTGACGACTGAAGAAGGGCTAGTATGTCTGGAGAACTGAGTTTTAAATTTAAAAACATTCTCAATTCAGATACATACTGCAGCGTGTTTGGAACAATATGGATTATGGGAATCTGCTTTTCCAACTTTAACTTTTATTGGAAAAATACAGATCAAGTATTTCCAATAATTTAGCACCCAAATTAAGACATAAAATAACACCAGATTGCAAGACTTAATACAAGAAAAAGCAATGTAAAATTCCTCAGTAATAACTATATACATTGAGTCATGTTGAAATGGAGCTATTTTGGATATATTTAATAAAATACATTAAAATAAATTTAACTTTCTGAAAAGATCTTTCAATGTGGCTATTAGGAATTTGAAATTATATGTGAGGCTCACACTACAGTGTTTGTCTATATAAAGAGCTTATACTAGCAAAAAGAGCCTAATTTGCCAGACATGATCTTCCCAAAGGCAGATACTTCTGCAAACAAAGACTCAACCGTCAGTCATTACGCTTTCCATTTGGAAAGAAGAAGCACAAAGAGGTAGTATGTTCCCAGGCGCCTGTGCTAAAAGAACCATTCATGTACTCATGGACTCATCCATTCACCTGCTGGTCACTGTGTTCAGCACCTGGGACATACAGGTGAATGGGACCGGTTCCTGCTCTCAAGTAGTCGATGGGAGAGAGAAAGAAGTCACCCAGCAATCCCGGCACGTGTACGGATGTTGTGGAAGCAGAGATGGGCATGTAAAATAGAGCACAGAGATCAGCTCTCATAAGACTGCTATCTTAGCCAGGCACGACATCTCTCTTCACCTTTGACAGAACTTACAATTCACAATTTGGTCCCTCACGCTCTCGACACATAGCCAGCCGACTGCCCATGCACTGAGCAGGTCGTGTGGGATTCCCTTTGCGGTCCAGGAGCTGGTGATACCAATGCAGAGTAAGACCGAGGAGGCCCGAAACTCTGCAGCTTTCACTCTTGTGAGTATGGGACAGGAGGGTCAACAGGCAAGCAGATCCATGAAGAAGAGAATTTCAGATAGTAACAACACATGTTGTGAAGAAAATAAAGCCGTGTGACCAAATTCAAAGTGACTAGGTGGGGAGCAATTGCTCACAGACTCTGCTTCTTTCCATCTTGGATGCTCCAGGGAAAACAAATCAAGATGGTGAAGAGACAACAGAGATGAGTCTTTCACTCTATTAGGGTAGTGATTCCCCAAAATAAGCTCTAAACTAAGACACTGACTGTGGTGGCTGACGGCAAACGTGAATGCTTTCTCAAGTACTGTGTGCACTTCAGATATATTCACTACTAAAGATAAACAACAGATATGCTCTCGTATCGCTTATCCCCTACACCATCTGGATAATCATAGCTTCTATCACCTTTTATTAACTTATGATTAAATAACTATTCCAGTAAGACTGAAGGAGTATGTAATCCACTCTGTAATAAATTTTCCTATGCATCCTACAGAGATAAATCTCATTTCGTAGCCAAACATAACATTCTAGACAAGGAAATTCTTTAGATATTGTTATTTAATGTTCATACATAATCATATTTGAAGTGACCCAAAGGAAAGATAATGCAAGCAAGCAAGGCAAAACAGCTCCTACCCTAACTGTGCTACATAGAGTTGCAAGACGTTAGAGAAGTCCCTTATCCTTCCTCAGGATTCCCATACCCGTAATAAAGGGAAAGGAATTCTAGGGGCGCCCGGGTGGCTCAGTGGGTTAAAGCCTCTGCCTTCGGATCAGGTCATGATTCCAGGGTCCTGGGATTGAGCCCCACATCGGGCTCTCTGCTCGGCAAGGAGCCTGCTTCCCTCAACCCACCCCCCACCCCCCGCCTGCCTCTCTGTCTACTTGTGATCTCTGTCAAATAAATAAATAACATCTAAAAAAAGGGGTAAGGAATTCTAAAGTCTCTCTCCCAGACTCTGTGATGACAAAATACAATTACAATAAGGACGCCATGATGGACTGATGTGTGCTTCTACCGTGGGTGTGTTCTGGTCAAGATGTAGGGAAAGTAAGTCTACTTTCAAAACTTTTCTCTGAAGAGGAAACTAAAGGTCAAAGGTATGAAAGCGATAGGATTTGAAAATTCAGGAATCTGCTGGCCTACTCCATGATCATTTGCTAACACTCTCTATGAGGGATGGAGTGGCACACAAGAGGAAGCAAAGGTTCTTACTTTTAGAAAATTTTTCATTGACTCATGAGGCCATATACAATGGCCAAGGGTAGTATAGTAACAGCTAAGCACAATGCCAGATGTTGTAAAGGAAATCAGTCAACTATTCACACTACAACTCATGCCATCATTTATCATACTGTGGACCATATCAATCATGCAGACATTTCTACCTGACAAAAAAGAAAAAAAAATACTTTCTTGGATTTGGCACTGACTTGCTGCCATAGAAAGAGCTACATGCAAAGTTTATAGCCTTTTCCTCTTGTAAGATGGAAAGAACAGCATCTGCTTCTTACTAGTATGTTTCAATAGCTAATGTTTATGAAAAAATATGATCATCACAGAAGACAAAAACAGTTACATGTAAACACAAGGCATTATACAGGGGCTCCAAGTGCATTTAGGATTTGTCCTCTTCCTACCTGTCCTACACCTTGGTAAGTCTTGGTAGGTTTTCCCTCTCATGTTGTTCAGAAGGCCAATTATAAATTAGACTAATTAAACTTTTTATGTTTCACAACTTTGTAGCTTTTTACCTGTCCTTTATTATAGCATGTTAGGGTATCATCACAAGGGTTAGTAAAGTCTGAAAAAACAAACAGATTCATAAATACAGAGAATGGCCACAGGGGAGAAGGAGGGGGATGGATAAAATAGGTGAAGGGCGTTAAGAGGTACAAACTTCCAATTATAAAATAAATAAGTCACAGGGATAAAAAGTGTAGCACAGGGAATATAATCAATAATATGGTAATAATTCTGCATGGTGACAGATGGTAACTAGACTTATGGGGGGAGCACTTTGCAATGGAGATACAGTTGACCCTTGAACAACATGGGGGTTGGGGTGCCAACCCCCGGGATGGTGGAAACATCCACCTAGAACTTTTGGCTCCCTCCAAATTTAACTACTAACAGCCTACTATTGACTAGAAGCCCTACCAATAACATTAAAAGTGGATTAACACGTATTTTGTATAGGTATTATATACTGTATCTAACAATGAAGTAAGCTAGAGAAAAGACAGTGTGAAGACACTCATAAGGAAGAAAAATACATCTACAGTACTGCACTGTGTTTATCAAAGTCTGTGAGTGGACTCACGCAGTTCAGACCCGTGTTGTTCAAGGGGCGACTGCGACAGCTGAATGACCATGTTGCAACCCTGAAGCTAACAGAATACTGTCATGCCAACTGTACTTCAATTTTTTAAAAAGTGAAGCTTGACTATTCAAAGTATTATGTTTAAGATACAGGGTTATATGTATGGAGAAAATAAGTTATGAGGCTTTTTTTAAAAAGATCAAAGTTGAAAACAATTTTCTTATCCTTTTCTAATTTCTCTTTAAAAAAGGGGGGGCAGGGTAGAGGATAGATCTTTTCAAATATGAGGAGGTGTGTGTTCAGGCAGATTTCCGCCTACTCATTTTTTGTATTTTCCAAGGTAGGGGTCGGCAAACATTTCCGTAAAAGGCCAGATAGTAAATATTTTGGGTTCTGCAGGCCAGATGGTCTCTCTTGTAGTTACTCGACTTTGCTACTGGAACACAAAAGCAGCCAGAGACCACAGGTAAATATAGAAATGTGGCTAGGATCCAATAAAACTTGACTTATGGATACTGTAATTGGAATTTCACATAATTTTCACATGTTGTCAAGGATTACTCTTCTTTTGAATTGTTTTCAACCATTTAAACAGGTAAATACCATTCTTAGCTTGTAGGTGAATCAAAAACAAGGCTGGATTTGACCCAAGGTCCACAGTTTCCTGACCTCCCCCTTCTTCCAAGACATCACACTGCTGGTGACATACTGTTCTGAGGGTTTCTGAAAAAAGAGTGAATGGACACTACTCTTCAAACCTGATGCTTGGCATATTTATGTATATACACATGTACATACATATATGTGTGACCGTGTGTATATTTGCAAAAGTACCCATGGGAATCTACCCTTTGTATATGAACATAGTCACTGTCATTTGAGTCACAGAAAGACATATTACTATTGGCTTTTCTAACCTATGTACAGATAAGTCAAATTTCTTTATTAATTCACTCATTGACAATTATTTTTTGGTACCCCTCTTCCTGAAGTAGCATCGCCCTCCACATGTCTTTAGGACACCCAAACTCAACAAGTGCTCAGTAGTATGAGAGAGAGAGAACAATTTTAAGTAGAACAACGGACCTCATACGTACTTCCATTTGAGGAGCACTTACCCTAGAACGAGGCTTCAAAGAGACCCAAACCATGATATTCTCCATGTAATGTGTAGGCCACATGGTTCACTATCTGCATTCTAGTTCCTCCCCAGGGCAGGGGCAGGGCAGAGGAAGTTTCATGTTTTATTTGTAATTTACTATTGTCGTCTATGTATTCCCTACCAACTTACTTCAATTTGTTTGTAGAGCAGGAATAAACAAATATTTATGGAGTCTCTGCTTTATTTCTAATACTCTATGAAAACCTAATAGAAAATTAAAGAGAAAATGCACAATTTTTTGTTTTTAATATCCGAATCATGATTACAGATGTACATGCTTCTTTTTGGCATTATTTCACTAAAGGAACTAAACTTGGACATTTGTCAATAGTTAATGAATGGTGTGATTTTCAAACAATTAGCTGGCAAAGATGTGGATGCTATGGAAGACAAGCTTAGAGCTATGATCTCTGAGGACTTCTATCTGCTCTGAAAGAGAGTGGATTGTCCTTTAAGAAACATATGATAGGTCTGTTCCTCTTCTTCCAGCCCCAACCTCCTCCTTCCCCTCAACACATGCACTCAACTGTTTTTCAGAGAAAGGGAAAGGCCAGATGGTTTTGGGGATTAGCACTGAGGAAAGGCCCAAGTTTCACCTCACGGTTGTTATTAAATTCTACTGTGGACTGGCAAGGATACAGAATTCAGGCCATCTGAGAGCTCTCAGGGAGTCTTGGTCCATTTCCTAATGAGCAGGTGTTGAAATGGAAAAAGCTACCTATACAAGAGCGCGGCAGGCACAGAGCCACTCCAGGTCCCAAGGTATGCAGAAGCTTCCCCAGAAATCCTCCCACCCCAGAAACTGTGGACTTGACTCCGCACACCCAGATGTGTTTGGGGCCTGCCCACGGCATACAAGATATAACACCTCAGTAATGTTTTTTGAACTCCTGCAGAGGGGGTGAATTCACAACAGTTGGCCTTACTTTAAAAATTCTCTCCAGCACCTATTTAATGTAAATCTAATTTAATTTGGGTCCCACAAAATTTCAATACCCCTGGTAGACATGCTGGTGCATTACAGATGGCATGCTGCATTAACTATTTCCTAGATGGAAACTGGTCCCAATAGTCTAGTCAATTAAAATAAAATATATATCAAAATCTTCAATATAGAGTTTTTGTTTGTTTGTTTGTTTGGTTTGGTTTTGTAACCATGGTACTAAAATCTAGTAAAGTTTAGCCAATCAGCACTAATAGCGAGATTTACTAAGTAGAAATACCAATTTACCCTGTCAGGTCGCTGAGCAATTAGATTGGAAAGAAAAGCACAGAATTATGGCTAGCAGTTTAACACAGATCCAATACCTGTGTCTATTTTTAACTATGACTTTCCAGCCAACTGAATTTTTTTAAAGACCTGGGAAGCCATGAATACTGACTTGTGAGAAAGGAATATGAATGCTGATTCTGCTTCCAACCAAAATGTTTTTGTTATATATTCTTCTATGTCTTTTTTTATGCCTACAATTATTTACATGTAAGTATCTTACCAAAAATACACTCCCACAAATAGCTTCATAATCTACTTTTAAATATATATCAACTAACTATATACAATGAATATCCAAAAAGGTCACTAAATACTCTTTTGTAACGTTCAAATGGTTGTATAGTATTTCTCGTGATGAATTATCATATTTTAAAAAATCAACCCCATTCCATTAGACATTTAGATCACCTCCAATTTTTCCATGAGAAAAACAATGCTATCAATGACTACTCTTTTCATTGGCTCAGTTCACACATACATAAGTAATGCAGGCTAAATTTCCAAAAAGGTAAAACAAATGTGACTTAACAGCAAGATGTAAATATATACTCACAGATTGGTAGAGTTAAACTGTACTTGCATTACCACATGCCCTACTCTACTTACATTTTCTGTGTCCAAGAATCGCTCTATTGACAGACAAGATGAGAAACCCAGAGAAATGTATTACCTGTGCTAAGATAAACTGCTTACCTTTCATACTACCCACAGTTCATCTTTAGCTGAGAAATATCTAAGACTTAACCTATTTTTAAGCCCCAAATCAATATATCCATGATAATTTTCACCAGTGCCACACTTTGAATTCTTAAAGTATTATGGACCAAAAAATAGCTTTAAACTTCAGTGGTTTGGGGTTGTGCTGATAACCAAAATATGTAATTATGTATAAAACAAAAACACATAAACAATCACAATCTTCCTATGCGTTAATGGGAGAAAAGGCACTGTTTTTGATTAGACACCAAAAAACTTAATGTTCTGTAAATTTCAGAAGGATGCATGAAGATTGTTGTATTGCAATACTGATAAGACAACTATTCACATAAAATTTGCCCATAATCGTATACCATAATATGTGATAAATGGTAAAAATGTTGCTAATTCTCCCCTGCCCAACATTCATTTGGAATTGGGGGTGAAGTTTATTTTTCAACCTTGTAAATCTGGGTTGTTCTTGTGACTTACTTTGGTCAGAAAAAATGTGGATAGAAAGCAATTCTGTCATATCCCAAGACTAGTCCTCAAGAGAACTTGCACATTTCTATTCTGTCCAGGAACACTGCTGAGCCAGTGTACAGGCCTGGCTTAGCATGGTAGATGATGAGAGAGGTGTGGTGCATTAGCCGCATTTCCCAGCCAACAGCCACCCAACCCCCAGAGGCAGAGGACCCCTCTGTGAACCTGCCTGCACTCTAAGAACTTCCTAGATGATCCTAGCTCAAATGGCCTACTCATAGATAAATAAATGGTTATTATTTTAATTTACTAATGTTGGGGTGACTTGGTATGTAGCACAAATAATTGATACCAAAAAAGTCAGAGAATACAATTTATAAATATGATGAATAATTACTAGGGACTAGATGTTCAAAGATAAGTGAATATTATGAATAACTTCATACCTATAAATTAAAAATTTAGATGAAGTGGATAAATTCCTCAAAAAAAATTTCAACTTACACAAAACTGACAAAAGATGAAAAGGGAAATCTTTAGAGTTTTTTTTAGAGAAACTAAAATAATATAAAATCATACTACAATAGAAACTCCACACCCATATGGTTTCACTGATGAGTTTTATCGAATTTTTAGGAAAGAAGTATCAATATAATACCAACTCTAGAAAATCTGAACAGACCAATAACTAGTAACAAAACTGAATCAGAAATTTAAAAACTCAACAAATAAAAGCCCTAGATCAAATGGAATCACAAGCAAATTCTACCAAATATTTAAAGAAGAGTTAATACCTACTCTTCTCAAACTATTCCAAGAGACAGAAGAGGAAGGAAAGCTTTCAAGTACATTCTACAAGGCTGGCATTACCCTGATGAAAACAAAGACACTACAAAAGAGAAAATTACAGGCCAATATCCTTCATGAACATAGACACAAAAATCCTCCACAAAATATAAACAAACTCCATTCAATAATACATTAAAAAGATAATTCATCATGATCAAGTGGGATTTATTCCAGGGATGCAAGGATGATGCAATATTTACAAATCAAAATGGTACACCACATCAACACAATGAAGGATAAAAATCACATGATCATTTCAATAGAAGAAAAAGCATTTGACAAAACTCAACAACCATTCATGACAAAAACTTCAACAAAGCATGCTCAGAGGACACATACCTCAACATGATAAAGGCCATATATTAAAAACTCACAGCTGACATCATACTCAATGGGGAAAAGCTGAAAGCTTTTCCCTCTAAGATCAGGAACAAGACACTCTCACCAATTTTACTCACCATAGAGTACTGGAAGTTGTAGCACAGTAATCAGACAAGAAAAATAAATAAAAGACATCCAAATTGGTAAGGAAGAAGTGAAATTATCAGTATACATAGCAAGCCCTAAAGACTTGACCAAAGAATAATCAGAAGGAATAAATGGAGACACAAAATATATAGAAACTGATTGCATTTCCATACACTAATAATGAAGTGGCAGAAAAAGAAATTAAAAAAATAATTCCATTTACAACTGTACCAAAAAGAATAAAATATCTAGGAATAAACTGAACCAAGGCAGTGAAAGACCTGTGCACACTGAAAACTATAAAACGATGATAAAAGAAATTGAAGAGATCACAAACAGTGGAACGATATTCCATGCTCATGCATTGGAAGAGTTAATATTGTTTTAAGGTCCATACTACTAAAAGCAATCTGCAAATTCAATGCAATCTCTATCAAAATACTAACAGCATTTTTCACAGAACTAGAACAAATAATCCTAAAATTTGTGTGGAACCACAAACACCTCCAAGAGCCAAAGCTATCTTGGGAAAGAAGAACAATGCTAGAAACACCATGATTCCAGATTTCAAGATCTACTTCAAAGCTGTAGTAATCAAAACAGCCTGGTATTGGCACAAAAACAGACATGTTGATCAGCGGGACAGAGAGCCCAGAAATGAACCCAATTAATCTATGTCAAAGGAGGTGAGAATATTCATGGGGAAGACAGTCTCTTCAAAACATGGTACTGGGGAAACTGGATAACTACATGCAAAAGAATGAAACTGGACCACTTTTTTTTTTAACTTTTTTTTAAGGGTTTTTAAAATTATTATTATTAACATATAATGTATTATTTGTTTCAGGGGTACAGGTCTGTGATTCATCAATCTTTCACAATTCACGGGACTCCGCATAGCACATGCCCTCTCCAATGTCCATCACCCAGCCCCCTCTGCACTCCAGCAACTCTTAGTTTGTTTCCTGAGATTGAGTCTTTTATGGTTTGTCTCCTGCTCTGGTTTCATCTTGTTTCATTTTCCCCTCCCTTCCCATATGATCCTCTGTCTTGTTTCTCAAATTCCTCATGTTAGTGAGATCATATGGTAACTTGTAGAGGTTTTTTTTTTTTTTTTTCAATTTTTTTGTTAACATATAATGTATTATTTGTCCCAGGGGTACAGGTCTGTGAGAAACTGGACCACTTTCTTACACCACACACAAAAATAAACTCAAGATGGATTAGAGACCTGAAACAATAAAACTCCTAGAAATGAACTTAGGCAGTAATCTCTTTGACACTGGCTTTAGCAACATTCTTCTAGATAGGTCTCCTCAGTCAAGGGAAACAAAAGCAAAAAAAAAATCATTGGGACTATCCCAAAATAAAAAGCTTTTTCACAGCAAAGAAAACTGTCACTAAAATGAAAAGGCAACCTAGTGAATGGAAGATGATATTCACAATAAATATGTCTAATATGGAGTTAATATCCAAAATATATAAAGAACTTACATAGCTCAACACCCAAAAAACGCCCAAATAATCCAATTTAAGAAACAGACAGAGGACCTGAATAGACGCTTTTTCAAACAAGACATCCAGATAGTCAACAAACACATGAAAAGATGTTCAACATCACCCATAATCAGGGAAATGCATTTCAAAAATACTATGACATATCACCCTCCATGTGTCAGGATGTCTAGAATCAGAAAGACAAGAAATAACAAGTTCTGGAAAGGATATGGAGAAAAAGGAACCCTCGCACACTGTTGATAGGAATCTAAGCTAGTACAGCCACTGTGGAAAACAGAACTACCATAGATCCAGTAACTCCACTACTCGGTATTTACTCAAATAATATAAAAACATTAATTCAAAAAAATTACTATGATTACTGCAGTATTATTTATAAGAGCCAAGATATGGAAGCAATTCAAGTGTCCATCAATAGACGAATGAATAAAGAAGATGTAAAATATACACACATACACACACCTACCCTTAGGGCATTACGCTAAGTGAAAAAAGTCAGAGAAAGATAAATACGATATGGCTTTGCTTATATGTGGAATCTAATTAACAAATCAAGTGAGTAAAGAAATAAACAAAAAGCAGAAACAGACCCATAAAGACAGGAAACTGACAAATGCCAGAGGGAAAAGGAGTCAGGGGATGGGCGAAATGGGTGAAGGGGAGTGGGAGATACAGGCTTTCGGTTATGGGATGAATAAGTCATGGGGATAAAAGGTAAAGCACAGGGAATATAGTCAATGGTGTTGTAATAGTGTTGTATGGTAACAGGTGGGAGCTACAGTTGTGATGAACACAGAATAATGTACAGACTTGTTCAAACATTGTTGTACTCCTGAAACTAATGTAACACTGTGTGTCAACTATATTTCAATAAATGTACACACATATCACACTAAGTGTTTCAGAAAATAGAGGAGGTAGAGATACTCGGACTCATTTTATGAGGCCAGCATAATCTTAATAACAAAGTCTAACTGAAATTAACAATAAGAAATACACAAAATGATCTCTCTCACCAAGATATATGCAAAAATGATTTAGAAAGTATTAGCCAGATCAAATTTAGCAATAGAATGAGTTTATTGCAAGAATGCAAACCTTCATAAAAGCCAATGAAGACAATGCATCACAACAGCCAATAAAGAAAAAAAAAATCAGATGACTATTTCAACAAATGTAGACAATTCATTTTACAAAATTAAACCCTCTTACGATATTTTTAAAAAATTCATGAAGTTAGGAATTAGAAGAAATTTGTCCCAATCTGATGAAAAAAAAAAAAAGTCTATGAAAGACCTACAAAAGCTATTATATATAATGGTAAAATACTGAATGCTTTCCTACTAAGAGTAAGAACAAAGTAAGCATGTTCACTCTCACCACTTCTATTCAACATCATACAGGAGATCTTAGCCAATGTAAATAGTCAGAGAAAAGAAATAAAGTCATAAAGATTGGAATGGAAGCATAAAACGGACTCTTCACAGACAACATGATTGTTTCCATAGAAAGATCCTTGGGAATGTACAAAACAGCTAGAACTAATAAGTGACTTGAGCTTGGTTTCAGGATAAAAGATATCTATAAACAAATATCAACTGTATTTTATATGTTGGCTGCAAACAATTGGAAAATAAAATTCAAGAAGAAAAAAGAAAAATCCTACTTTTGAAAGCACCAAAAATCACTCAAAACTTCAGAATAATTTTTCAAAGATTACACTTAACATGGGCATGAACGCACAACCCCAAGGTCAAGAGTCACATGCTTCACCGACTGAGCCAGCCAGGAACCCCTACTTAGGAATAAATTCAATGAAAGACATGGAAGACCTCCATATTTAAACTATATTGAAATCATTGCTGAGAGAAATTAAAGAAGATCTAGATAAATATAGAGATATACCATATTCATGCGTTAGAAGTCCCAACATTGTTCAAATACCCATTTTCCTCAGATCTATAGGTTCAATGAATTTCCAGTTGTAACTTCACCAGTTTTTAGTAGACAAGCTTACTCAAAAATTCATAATAGAATAGAAAGGACCTAAAATATCCAAAGCCATCTTGAAAAATAAAAACAAAGTTGGAAGACTTACCCTACCACCTTAATGTAAGATTTACTATAAAACACAATAATTAATAGAGTATGGTACTGGTGCTTAGGTAGACAGAGAGATCAATGGAACAGAAATAGACCTACACTCACATCTTTGCCTTATTTATAATAAAGATACAAAGCAATTCAATTGAGAGAAGAAAATCTTTTGAACAAATTGTGCAAACTGCATACCCATGTGGATAATAATGAACCTCTATCCCACTTCACCCCATATGCTAGAAATAACTTACCTTTACCAGATACTTATAAATGGCCAACACATAAAAGGCTGCTTGTGTTATTATTAGTTATTAATAATATTAATAACTAACATTATTAGTTATCAGCGCAATACAAATTAAATCAACCATGAGATACCAATACCATCCACCTGGAAAGGGTAAAGTTAAAAAGACAGACACAAACCAAATGCTGGCAAGAATGTGAAACCACCAGAACTCTAATAAGTTATTGGGGGATGGAAGAGAGGGGGTGAAACTGTACAACTACTTCGGCAGTTTCTTGTAAGACCACACTATGACACAACAATTTCAGTCCCAGAAGTTTACACAAGAGATAAGAAGGCATATGTTCACAAAACACTTGTACAATAATGTTCACAGATTTAGTCATAATAACTCGAAACCAGGGACAGCCTAGGTGTGGATCAACAGATGAATGAATAAACAAACTGGTGCATTCATACAATTCACGTTACTCAGCAACAAAAAGCAACCAACCGCTGTTATATAAAACAACACATGGAATCTCAAACACATTACGCTGAGGGAGAAATGCCTGTTGGGAGTGGGGTGAGATGGGAAATGACCAAGAAGGTGCATGAGGGAGTTTTCTGGGGTGATCATAATGTCTTATATCTCAACCAGGGTCTCTTGTAAAATCATCAAAGGGTACACTCAAGTTTATACATTCCACAGTATGTACATTTTACCTAAACAACAACAACAACAACAACAACAAACACCACATATTGATTGCCAGGTAATTAAACTGGTGTGCACATCTTACTTTGAAATGCATAAAAAATAAGATGGAATAATGGGTGGAGAGAAATTGGTAGATAGATATACAGGTAATAAAACATAGAAAAATGTTAATTGTGGGCTCTAGGCGGTAGGAATATGCTCATTGATTGTACAGTTCTTTCGGCATTTTTATATATTTGAAAATTCTCTTCACGGCATGCTGGGAAAAAAAACTAAAACTGACACTACAAGGCAGACAGACCGCTATGCAATTTCTATACAATTTTCATATACAAGAGATTACTTTCTTACAACTCTGCAAATACAGATGAGGCCGGCATCCACTGTGTTTTACAACTTAAGATGCTGTCTCATAAGTGACCTTGCCCAAAGTGCCAGGGTAGTAAACAGTAAACTAGTAGATGTTTTCACAAAGGGCCAGAGAGCAAGTATCTTAGGCCATACAGTCAATGCCATAACTACTGCCCCCTGCTTTTTATAGTGTGAAAGCAATCAGAGGCGATTTGTTAATAAATGGGCATGGCTATGTCCCAATAAAACTTTATTTACAAAAACAGGCAGGAGCCAGGTTTGGCCCAGGAGTTACAGTTTGCTGATCCCTAGATGATAATCCAAGTTTTTTCACTATAGAAGTTATAGAAAAGGATTGATTTTAGAGTCAGACTGACCTTGTTTTATATACCCCAAGGTTATAATGACACTTCAGTTAGGTAGCTCTTATAAAGTAACTAGCATAGAACCTGTTTCAAAGCTGGTATTTAACATGTTTTTTTCATTACCTTGTCTTTTTCTCATTTGTTATTTTTGCCACCATACTTCATGTCCTGGATGAATTACAGCAAGAAAAACAAGCTGCTTAATGTTGTTCGACCAAATTAATAAACCACAGTAGACTTCTTGTTCAGTAAATCTCTAAACGGTTGCACTGCCAGTGAAAATGCATGATTGTTCCTGCATTTTCTATGCTAATTTTTGGATAGAAATTCACTGAGGCCCTCCAGATTTTCTACCCTGTTATATCACATGGAGGTCTCAGTCACTCTCCCCCATTCCACACTTGAGTAAACAAATTAGTTAAACTGCTTTCTCTCAGGCCACTTCTCTAACCTGTATGACTTCATTTACTCCCTGGTGCTAAGCTGTGTGTCCCTCCTATAAAAAATCCCACCAAAAATGGAACTTCTTAAGCATGTGGTGCCTCCCTCTTATCTTTTGGCTTCTCTTCAAACACCTTGAAGCAACTGAGGCAGCAAAATGCTAATAATTCAAATTTATTCGCTTCTATAGAACTGTGAGGATGCAAATTACCCAGCCATCTCTTACTCAGTATGTCAGTGGGCAATGTTGCAAGGGTATAGCCAAACATTAGGTTACAATGTTTCCTCCACTTTCACTAATGGCTGCCTAAATAATACCACAGTAGAGACCCATTAAATGAGCCTTTATTATGTGCCAGACAGTCTGTTAACCGATCTATTCCTCCATGCACACATTCATTAGTGTGTATGAAATATTCACCATGGGGCAGGATTAACATAAACTATCTAACGAATCTATACCAAAGTCATGTGAGGTAGGTGTCATAATTCCTGTTTTCCAAACTGAGTAAATTAAGGCTAAATAGAGTAATTGCTTTCCCAATGCCCCTTGGCTGGGGAGTGGCCGAGCTGCCATCTAGCAGGGAACTTGCCTTCTAGAGTCGTAACAAGTACCGGGAAGGCGTATCTGAAGTCACCTGGTTTGTGTGTTTCTGTGTTGCTTTGCCCTTTTCCAGCATAGCGGTCCTGTCTCTGTAAAGACCGGGTCCAGGAGGCGCCCTCCCTTTGACCGCCTCCCATCCCTCCCACGCTGCTCGTCGAGCCGTGGAAGACCAATAATTTCTGTTGCTTCTTACCCACAGCCCCCACCACCATCTGCGCAGGCGACTCATTTCCCAGCACACCCCCTGCAGGATGGTTTTTTGTTTTGTTTTGTTTTTTTTATTTTTCACTTTATTCCCGACTTCTCTAGAATTCATCTGCGGGAGGCAAGAGACTCGGGGACTCCCCCTCTTATGAAACACTCCCTCTGCGTGGAATTTCGCCATGACACTTCAGCAAGCGCCTGTGTGGCTGAGCCGAGACAGGGCTCTGCAGGAGTGGCGCAGAAGGAACGAAGACATCAGCCTATGAGCTCCTTCCGAGAGCGAGCGCAGTCTGGTGCCCCCTCTCCGCCCAGGGCGCAAGGAGAACGCGCCAGGCGCTGGGGCTGACAGGGGCGCAGTGCTCCTGCAGCCGGCACTGCTTCTCTTGCTTTCTTCCCTTCTGCCCCCCAGCCAGGCTTTGGCACTAACTCGGGTGCTTCTGGGCAGACTCCACCTTCTCAGATGTGCTTCTGAGATCAGCTAATAACACTGGGTACATTAACTAATTAGCGACAGTGACGAGTTCAGAAAACAAACAGGCGCGGAGCAATGCTATTATTACGTGGCTTTTGCCCGACACTGTTGTCCTCATTAAGCAGGCAGCGATGTCAATATATCTACGAAGGAAGGCAAAGTAAAATCCTACTGCAAGTTGCCAGCTGGGCTCAAATCCCTTTTTCCTGAAACGAGACATCGCTACAGCTGCTGGGAGCACTGCAGCTGATTTCTCCCCGCCCCCACCCGCCGGTTTCTCAGTTTAATTTTTTTTTAAGGCTCCCTTCCCTCCTGTAGCCATGGAGCCTCATTTTGCATTGCTTGAGAGTTAAGTTTATGAAACTTCCCAAACAGCAACTTCTCCAGTTCTAGAAGGTCCAAGAGAAAAATCACAGTATGATTTTAACCTCTCTCATCAATTGGGATGCAGAGTCCTTTTTTGAAAGGAACCCTGTGCAAACATCCCTCATATATCACATTGCAGGTAATACTGGCCAGCTTGGGTGCTACTTGCTAAAACCAACAACTGAGTCCTCTAATGCTTAAGTAAAAGATGAATACAAAATGGCCTTGGCTAATTTACTCGCTATTAGTCCTCTCGCTCTTTCCCCCTCTCCCTCCCACTCTCTCCCTCTATCTGACTCTTCCCTTGGATGTCTTCAACTCAACAACGTCCGAAAGTCAACACATGATGTGCCCCCTCTCCCTCACTGGTCTACCACTGTTTCTTAGCTATGGGAAGGCCACCAGCACCCACAAGACAGAAGCTTCTCTCACCAGCCTTTCATGGGCCATGTGCTCTGACCCCCACCTTGCTGTCACCCTCTGACCTCCACCCTTCAGCTGGATGATGCCTCCTCATCCTTCAGGAGTCAGGATATGGGAAGATACCCTAAAGTTCCATATTCCAGACGTCCACTGCTGGTTTCAGAGCATCACACACCTCCCTTCAAAGGACTAAGTCTGACGTCCTTACACCAGGTTGTAAATTCAATAGAAGGGGCAGTGTGTGTGTGTGTGTGTGTGTGTGTGTGTGTGTTTCACAATCGTATTCCACAGAGCTTAGAGTGCTTGACACTGAATAGGAGGCTCTCACTAAGTCTTTGTTGGAAGGCAGGCAGGGAAGGAGGACAAAAAGGGAAAAACAAAAAACATTTTTTTTGCTTAGCGAAATAAGTCAATCAGAGAAAGACAACTATCATATGATCTCCCTGATATGAGGAAGTGGAGATGCAACGTGGGAGGTTTGGTGGGTAGGAAAAGAATAAATGAAACAAGATGGGATCGGGAGGGAGACAAACCATAAGAGACTCTTAATCTCACAAAACAAACTGAGGGTTGCTGGGGAGAGTGGGGTAGGGAGAGGGTGGTGGGGTTATGGACATTGGGGAGGATATGTGCTATGGTTAGTGCTGTGAAGTGTGTAAAGCCGGCGATTCACAGACCTGTACCCCTGGGGCTAATAATCCATTATATGTTTATAAAAATATTTTAAAAATTATAAAAAATAAAATCTTAAAAAAAATTTTTTTTGAATATCAGACTTTGGTTGGTGCAGCAGCATAGCCCAATGATTCTCCACACAATGTCCATTCTCCTGTCAGCTGCACACCTTGACCTCCTTTCCCAGCCTCTGTGCAGCTAGGCGAAGCATTGTCACTGGAGTTGGAAAGGGACACAACTGATGTGACATATGGCAGCTCAAAGCCTGGCCCTTAAAAACTTTCACACAACCTCTGTCCCTCTCCCTCCATCCCTCTCTTCTAATAGCCATTAGAGCAGTTACCAAGCCATTGGCCAGTTACCAAGACTCCAAGACCCTGGGAGAAATGGAACTCCAAACCGGAAGGGGCCTAACTCCAAGTAAACGTACAGCCCCTCCCCCACGCCACACTGGACTGTCATGTGAACCAGAAGTAAACCTTTCCTGGGTCAAATTCAGGAGTTGTTTTAGCCAGTAGACTACACCCGCTTGCAGAGTTGGGCAGAGACAAGATAAAGCAGTTATCACCCTCTGTGAAAGTTCTTACACAGACTATTTTGTTTCTCTAACCTCGAAAAGAGAAACCGTTACACTGTGTTTATGGTTCAAAGTAAAACAGGCTTCGATCTGAAAAAATACAACTGGTGAGCCATAACTGTACCCTCTAGTCAGGGCATCCTAAACAGAGAAATGCTAAGAGAAAATGTGCTGGAGAAAAGTCATTGGGCTATTAAGGGTGCATTCTGCTTTCTCACTGGTTATTGGGGTGGGGGGACAAGAAGAAGAACTACCACCACAAAAGCAGCCCTTCTAATAGAGCAGTCTTGGGGAGAAAGGGTCAGTTTGGAGGTGGTCTGCCTCGAGCAGTCAGGAATGGTGGGCATGGGGGACCCCGGAAGACAGCCAGACCCTGGTTGAGGGAGGGGCACCTGCGTGCCCACCTTTCCAACCTTGGTGCCAACCTTTCCAACCTTGGTAAGTCTCAACACAAATGAATTCAGAAGTGGAAGCAGCTAAGAGAATAGCTCTAACAGGTCTTGTCAGGAGAAAAAAAAAATTGTTTTTTAACTATAAGAGGTGATGGAGGTTAATTGAATTTGTGGCAAACATTTCATAATATATTCATAGGTCAAATCATGTTGTATGCCTTACATTTAATACAAAATTATATGTCAATTATAGTTCAATAAAACTGAAGAAAAAAAAAGAGAGAGAGAGAGATGTCATGGGGGTACTAGAGACAAGCCCAGACTCCAGATCCAGACTGCCTGGGCTTGACTCCCAAAGCGACCACTTGCTAGAAGAATGGCCTCAGACAAGTGACCTGGGCACCTCTCTGTGCCTCAGTTTCCACAGTTCTAAAATGTAGAAATGAAGACAAAGAAGAAACCACTCGTGAGGTTCTTATGGAGATGAGTTAATGTTCGTGAAGGTTTTTTTTTTTTCAGTAAGTACTATATAAATTCCTGATTTAAAAAAAAAAAAAGACTATGAGAGCAAGGGCAATTAATCTCAGCTGTGTACTGTCTACTTTTAATGGGTCCTACAACTTTATTAAAGAGAACTCTTTTGAGTCTTCTAAACACCAGAGAAGACCCACAAGAGAAAAAAGCCTGAAAAATGATGCCGCTGAGAAAGCACGTGAGGAGGGCGACTCCTCTTGGCTGCTAGTCAGGAAGCCTTTGGAGAGGTTATTGCAGCCAGCAGGTGGATAAACTGTGCAAGTGTGAAAGGTCTCACTGCCCACTACTACCCAGCTACCAGTGAGGTTAAGCCAGAGCAGCATGGACACCGTGGTGTCCTCTCTCACCATGGTGTCCCCATGGCTGATGACGGCACGCAACACAGAGGAAATGTGCCACAAACATGCAGCTGATTGACTTTACCTTTCTAATGACTACCAAGACTTTCTATTTAAGACTCTGATTTCTTTTCATGTGCACGCTATTATTTCTCTGTAAAGTCACTTACAGATTCCATACTTCATTTATCTTTTATTCCCACCCAACACAGTATCTTGTACCTAACAGAAACAATAAAAAATGGAAAGAATTAATGAATCAATAAAAGGATGGATCATCCACTAAGTGTCCTCATTAATCATCTTTCTCCTCAGTTTGTAGAAGAGTAAAATCTGAGTTTACAAAACTGAAACGTGAAGCACAAAATAATGACCACCTTCTGATGGTACTAATCTTAAACCCTTTCGTAAGATGGGGTTAGAGCAAATTTTAGCCACTTTCTCACTAAAATTTTATGACCTTGAATGAAGGCTTTATTTTGGCCAATTTAGTAGAAAGGACATTGAGTTCATAAAAGAAGTCTATTTCCTCTTGTGATGCTGTGCAACATGGCACACAAGTGAAGAACTCAGTGACGTGAGACACCGGTGGCTACCATGTTGCTTTATGTCAGTACCTGTTACACTTCTGTGCCGAGTGCCTGAAGTAAAGCTCTATGGAACAAGTTTTGAAAAGATACAGATAAAAATCTTTATTACTCTGACAAATTTTTTTTAATTTATTTATTTGTCAGAGAGAGAGGGAGAGAGAGAGAGAGAGAGCACAGGCAGACAGAGGCAGAGGGAGAAGCAGACTCCCTGCCGAGCAAGGAGCCCGATGTGGGACTCGATCCCAGGACGCTGGGATCATGACCTGAGCCGAAGGCAGCTGCCCAGCCAACTGAGCCACCCAGGCGTCCCTACTCTGACAAATTTCTAATCTAGTTCTCACCATAGTCATGAAGTAATATCTCTTCTCTATGGAGACAATATAAAAGTCTGTAAGACCCATCACTTGAATTCCAAAACAGTATCATTTACCATGAACTATCCCATTAACTTAAGGGAAATCTAGAAAGTTCTGCAAAATGAAATAAGCATATAATCCTGCAAAAGTATAAAAGCTAAGCAAGAGAGACGGAAATCTCTTTTTGGAATGATGCAAGAGTATTTTAGGGATATTTAATACATAAACTAAAATATACTCTCAGGTGCTATGTAATTCATAATAAAATTGAGCACAAAAGGATAACAAGCACTATTACCTTGCCCCAATTTTGAAAACATTTACAATTTGAAAAAGATGGTTTTCATTATTCTTATAGCACAAGAAAAAAATGGCATTTTAGCTCAACAACATTTACGTTCATCATGTAAAAACATGCCTACAAGAGACCCGTTCTGCTAAAGAGAGTCAGTCGGTTCTCAGCAAATCCCCACATCTAACCCCTGCTGAGCAGGGAGGCACTGTCCTGGAGCCTCCCTGAGTTCAGCTGTGGGATGCACTCCTCACTGGCAGGCGGTGTAGACTCCAGCACATAACGGGAATACACAACTCCTGAGTGTTTCTCAGAAGCATACAAGGTTATTTATAAAATGATCGATCTTCAGTGCAATTCAACAAACACAAGACAAACCCGCAAATAACTACATACCCACAAATAAAAGATCTCGTAAGTAATTACAAATAGAAAAGGTGGTACACACAAGGAGCCATACGATTTCTGGGGGAGATGACCTTTTGAGATCAAGGAAGGAAGCCACTGTGAAGGAATGGGCTTGGGAAGGCGGGCAGCGTTGAAATGAATCTGCTTTCTCTTCTATACAGGATGGACAGCAAGAGAAAGGTCCAGGGTGTAATGCTGCCAAAATCATATGCGTGTTTCACAGGATGTTAAAATGAGACTGCTTCAATCTCCCTTTTGTCTGAGGGCCTAAAAAGCCGGGGGCGAGCGCGTCCACCTTGCAGAGCAAGGTATCAGATGCCACAGCAGCATTTGCCAAGGCACTGTCTGGGAGCCAGGTCTGTGACCTCGGTTTACTGCTCACCTCAGAGCACGAGAGCTTAGAGGAGCTGAGAGGAGACAGCTGCAGCCTAGACAGGAATCACCCCAGATGTCAGTGTGCTCCGATTACCCCCACCGCCGCCACCGATGACTTCGAGAGCAGAGTCAAGGAATTTCCTCAGAGGTCTGGGGTTCCAGAAGCAGCGCGCATCTCCACGCAAGTGACAGGAGGTAGCAGGCAGGGGAAAGAAGGAACCGAACAGCCTGGCAGCTGCCTACAATTCCCCAGGGCACCTGCAGCGGGACCGAAGTGCCCAGGTGTTGCTTGTGATCGGCTGTGAGCCCCAGGAGTGAAAACAGTCTGTCTGCAGCTACCCAACAGCCAGTCCAAGAGAGCCTCCCAAATTCCCAGAGGCTGGGGGAAGAAAAAAATGAGAGGCCAGGCTGTGTCAGGGGAAGTATAGCTGAGTGTTTTCAGAAGGGACCCCTAAAAACTGCAAACGGAAGCAGCAGCTTTAACCATGTGCAAAGCATGAAGAGAACTTTTCAATTCCTTAGCAGCCAGAGGGAACCATCTCCAGATGACGTCAGCAATCAGTCCGGCCTCCGCTCCCTCCACCTGCTCCAACTCCAGAAGGACAGGAGGCTGCATTAGCTAGTGGCGGAGGAAGACTAAATCCCCAGTGAGAAAATGGGGCCCAAACTCCACACTTCTGTCACCAGCCACAAGCTTCCACTCAGGCTCAAGCTGGAAGGAGAGGAAAGGCTTTAACCTTCTATGACATTCCAAGTTGTTGTTGTTTTTATTATTATTATACTTGAATGAACCTGTTAATTTCCTAAGTGAGAATCTTGTGACAGAGTGACCAGAGGCTTTTTGTTACTGTGAGAGTGACCAAAACAAGTTGTGGGGCGAGCCCTAATACTTTGCCTGGGCAGCAAAGAAAATCAAACCTCAGCAAAGATTACCATGGGCAACAGGGGCCCTGACTACAGCTGTTTCTGATGCTGAAATCCTGCTCATTCAAATACTAGACACGTAGATTACATGGGCTACCGTAACAGTAATTTACATTTAGGTTTCTACTACGATGGAAAATACATAAAAATGAACCACTATCACATGCAATTACATATGGATGAATTTTAAAACATTACGTTGAGCAAAAGAAGCCAGACACATATCTATCTCGGAATACAGTAGCAACCACTGAATCGTATATTTTCAATATGCGTATTGTGTGGTATGTGAATTATAGGTCAATAAAACTGTTTTTTAAAAGCCAGACATAAAAGAAGGCAAGCAACTGGACTTGATTTATATGAAGTTCTAAATAAGAAAATTCAACATCAGTGGCGCTTGCTGAGTGGAACTGGGAGGGGGTGCACTGGAAAGAGGAACTAGGGAAGTCTGGGGGGTGATGGAAAAGTCTCACATCTGATCTGTGCAGTACAGTACAGTCTCTCTACATGGCCATTTAAATACACTAACATTTTAAAAATTTACAAAGCTAGAGGTTCATTTTCTCAGCCACACCATCCAGATTTCAAATGTTCAACAATAGCATGTGGCAACTATACCGGGCAGTGCAGAATAGAAGGTCTCCATGCTGACCTTATTACCTTACTTTTTCTTTTCTTTTTTAAGTTTTTTTTTTTTTAATTGAGAGAGAGAAAGCACAAGCAGGGGGGAGGGGCAGAGAGAGAGAGAGAGATGCAGGCTCCCTGCTGAGCATGGAGCCCAAGGCAGGACTCGATCCCAGGACCCCGGGATCATAACCTGAGCCAAAGGCAGATGCTTAACCGGCTGAGCCACCCAGGCACCCCTAGAACACTTTTCCTTGTTGTCAAAAGTCTTATCAGTCAGTAATGTTCTATATCCATATCTTGATTTCACCAGTGGTTTATATGTACACACATGTGCTAAAATACCCAAATAAAATGGACTTAAAAATAGTTTTTGAGAGAAAACAGCCCTGACAATAGACTGCTGTCTGAGTTTCAGAGAAGTATAAAGGGAAGTGGATGGTGGTAGAGAGGACATTTGAGAAAAGCGGGAAGACTGGGCAGATCTCTAGAGGAGGCAGGAAGATCTGATAGAGGACGTTTTTGTAGTGTACAGCCCAATGAAAAAGAACTGCATTAACTGGACAGAGATGAGTGGGCAAGAAAAAGCTTGAGATCTGAAAGAGACCTCTAGAGAACATGGACATCCAGGGGGAATGAAGGTCCTGGAAGAGACGTACTTGACATAAAGGTTCTGAGAGGTATCTGAGACCAAAATGTGGCCAGGATTCAGGTGATTTGAGGAATTTCAGCAACTTCACTGGGGCCAGCAGAGAAAAACCAAATGCCCCAGGGTTAGGGAAAAAGTCATAAATCTGGCCAAGATCTGAAAACCTGGTATAAAAACAGGTGTAGAAGCCGACGTGCTTGTCCAGCTGGTTTCATGGTACAGGCCTGTTTCCTGGGAACACGGGAATTCTGTGCAAGGTTGGGGTTTCATGGAATGGTTTTTGAACTTAAAAATAGATGTCTGAGCATGGACTGGGTCGAGGAGGGTGCAGCCAAACAATGGATCCAGAAAGATTGATGCAGTGAAAGATTAATGTGTCACGTACAAAATGGTCAGCATCCTGCAGAAAAGAGTGGAGGGAAAACCTGCGTGAGCTTCTGCGGTTTTCATGGAAGGCTTACTGGTACCAGAGGGGAACAAAACGACAGGTGGATGAGGCCACAGGACTGACAGAGATAAATTAGACCCTACACCCTAGAGAGAAATTTTGAGGAAGAAACATTAAGAAAATGAGTACCACTGTCTTTTTCTTAGACCATTCTTTTCTACCTGGTAGACAGGTAGTGTGTGTGTGTATGTGTGTGTGTGTGATCAAGGTCATTATATATATGTGTATGTATATATATACATATATGTACATATATGTATACACACACACACACATATATATATTCAAGATAATCACCTGAAAGAAAACTAATACATCTCTTAATTACCATGGAAGGGTCTTTTAACAACTGTATGCCCTTCATCCACATACACAAGTCTACTGTCCTGAAGTGAAAGGACTGATGTAGCTATTGCCTGCTATTTGTGATGTCCCATCTAATCAGCAAGCAAGGACTGGTGATTTTGATCTCTGGAACTTTTGGTTTGGTCTGTTTCTTCTCCTTCAATTATCATAACCCTGGTTCTGACTCAGGATGTCCAAGGTGGACTACTGCAGTAGTCTCCATGCTGACCTTCTTACCACCAATGCTATCCTCCTGAAATGCTCCTTCCAGGTCATGCCAGCGTGGTGTGTCTGAAGCCCGACTCTAACCAGGCTTTCCGTTCTCTCCACTCTGACTCTCGCTAGACCCCAGTGTATACACCCCATGCTCACTCATGCCTCATACTGTCCACTGCTGCCACTGCGAGCCCAGGAATCGCTCCTTGTGGAAGCTTTCCCTGGACTGCGGGGCTTTGCCCTTATAGCTGCACTTAGCACAACAGTAACACTTTTTGTTCAGGACTGCTCTCAATGCCTTCAGAAGAAGAGGTATTTTATTTATTTGTGACACCTTGTACCTAAACTGGGGATGATCTAAATAAATAAGAAAATCTTCTCAGTGATCAAAAGCCTCCCCAAAAACAAGAGTCCAGGGTCTGACGGATTCCCTGCAGAATTCTACCAAGTATTCAAAGAAGAAATAATACTTATTCTCCTAAAGCTGTTTCAAAAAATAGAAATAGAAGGAAAACTTCCAGACTCTATAAGGCCAGCATTATCTTGATCTTAAAACCAGGTAAAGGCCCCATCAAAAAGAAGAATTTCAGACCAATATCCCTGTTGAATATGGATGCCAAAATTCTCAACAAGATCCTAGCTAATAGGATCTAACAGTACAGTACATTAAAAGGATTATCCATCATGACCAGGTGGGATTTATCTCTGGGATGCAAGGGTGTTTTAACATTCACAAATCAATCAGTGTGATAGAACACATAAATAAGGGAAGAGAGAAGAACCACATGGTCCTCTCAGTTGATGCAGAAAAAGCATTTGACAAAATACAGCATCTTTTCCTGATTAAAACTCTTCAGGGGATAGGGATATAGGGAACATTCCTCAACTTCATAAAATCCATCTATGAAAAACCCACAGCGAATATCATTCTCAATGGGGAAAAGCTGAGAGCTTTCCCATTGAGATCAGGAACGTAACAAGGATGCCCACTCTCACCATTTTTGTTTAAGATAGTATTAGAAGTCCTAGCAACAGCAATCAGACAACAAAAAGAAATAAAAAGTATTCAGATTGGCAAAGAAGAAGTCAAACTCTCTCTCTTTGCAGATGACATGACACTCTATGTGGAAAACCCAAAGGTATCCACCCCCAATTACTGGAACTCATACAGCAATTCAGTAATGTTGCAGGACACAAAAGCTATGCACAGAAATCAGTTGCTTTCTTATACACTAACAATGAAACTATAGGAAGAGAAATTAGAGAATTGATTCCATTTACAATAGCACCAAAAACCATCAGATACCTTGGAATAAACCTAACCAAAGAGGTAAAGGATCTGTACTCGAGGAACTACAACACACTTATGAAAGAAACTGAAGAAGACACAAAAAGATGGAAAAACATCCCATACTCACGGATCAGAAGATTAAACGTCATTAAAATGACTATGCTGCCTAGAGCAATCTATACTTTCAAAACCACCCCAACCAAAATACTAATGGCATTTTTCAAAATGCTGGAACAAAGAATCCTAAAATTTGTATGGAACCAAAAAAGACCCCAAATCACCAAGGAAATGTTGAAAAAGAAAAACAAAGCTGGGGGCATCATGGTGCCTGATTTTAAGCTATATTTCAAAGATGTGATCACTAAGACTGCATGGTACTGGCTCAAAAACAGACATATAGATCAGTGGAACAGAATAGAAAGCCCATATGTGGCTTTCTATAGAAAGCCACAACTCTATGGTCAACTAAATCTTTGACAAAGCAGGAAAAAATATATAATGGAAGAAAGAGAGTCTCTTGAATAAATGGTGCTGGGAAAACTAGAAAGCTATATACAGAAGAGTGAAATTGGACCATTCTCTTACATCATACACAAAGATAAACTCGAAATGGATATAGGACCTCAATGTGAGACAGGAATCCATCAAAATCCTAGAGAAGAACAGAGGCAGTAACCTCTTTGACATCGGCCACAGCAACTTCTTTCAAGACACGTCTCCAAGGGCAAGGGAAACAAAAGCAAAAGTGAACTTTTGGGACTTCATCAAGATAAAAACCTTCTTCACAGCAAAGGAAACAGTCAACAACATCGCTTCTCGGCCTTTTGGCTAAGATCAAGTGTAGGAAACAGTCAACAAAACAAAGAGGCAACCACAGAATGGAAGAAGATATTTGCAAATGATACTACACACAAAGGGCTGATATCCAAGATCCATAAAGAACTTCTCAAACTCAACATCTGAAAAACAGATAATCAAGTCAAAAACTGGGCAAAAGACATGAGCAGAGACTTCTCCAGAGAAGACATACAAATGGCTAACAGACACATGAAAAAGTCTTCATCACCATTAGCCATCGGGGAAATTCAAATCAAAACCACATTGACATACCACATTACACCAGTTAGAATGGCAAAAATTGACACGGCAAGAAACAACAAATGTCGTAGAAGTTGTGGAGAAAGGGGAATCCTCTTACACTGTTGGTGGGAATGCAAATTGGTGCAGCCACTTTGGAAAACAGTGTGGAGGTTCCTCAAAAAATAATAATAGAGCTACCTACTGGGTATTTACCCCAAAGATATAGATGTAGTGAAAAGAAGGGCCATATGCAACCCAATGTTCACAGCAGCAATGTCCACAATAGCCAAAATGTGGAACGAACCAAGATGCCCTTCAACAGATGAATGGATAAAGAAGATGTGGTCCATATACACAATGGAATATTACTCAGCCATCAGAAAGGATGAATAACCAACTTTTACATCAGCTTGGATGGGACTGGAGGAGATTATGCTAAGTGAAATAAGTCAAACAGAGAACATCAATTATCATATGGTTTCACTTCTTTGTGGAACATCAGAAACAGCATGGAGGACACTAAGAGACGGGAAAAATGAAGGGGGAGAAATCAGAGTGGGAGACGAACCATGAGAGACTATGCACTCCAGGAAACAAACAGAGAGTTATAGAAGGGAGAGAGGTGGGGAAAAGGGTGAGCCGGGTGATGGGTATTAAGGAGGGCATGGATTGCATGGGGCACTGGGTGTTATACACAAACAATGAATCAATGAGCACTATATTAAAAACTAATGATGTACTATATGGTGACTAACATAACACAATTTTAAAAATCTTCTAAAAAATATTGTCAAAAAATAGATATATAATAGAAATAAGGTTGCCAGATTTAGCAAATAATATATAGTTAAATCTGAATATCAGGTATATAATAAATTTTTGGTATAAGTCCCAAATATTACATAGACATTCTTTACTAGAAAAAATTATTTACTGTTTATCTGAAATTCAAATTTAACTGAGCATTCTGTATTAACCTGTCAACTCTAAAGAGAAATTTTCAAAATACTTTAAAAATTATTTTATTCCTCTTTACTTAGAGCAACACTTTCAAAGATACAAAGTACCCTGGGTTTCATAAAATTTCACATTCTCAAACTGATCCAAACCCAGGCTCTATATCCATATTTTTACTAAAATTTTTAAAGGTAAAAATGTTACAGCTGTATTTACAATCTACTTCAGGAGAAAAGAATTCTCTTCCAAGTGTTTTTATTTCTAAACAATAAAACTTTTAGATTAAAATAAAAATTCTTAACTTGATTATTTTGAAGAGCTAATGTGTGAATTCAATCTTCCATGGGATATAAACATCTGTATTCTCAAATGAAACATCTATAAATGTTCCACGAGTCTAACAAATTCCTTGAGAAGAGATGAATTTAATATAAAAAGTACTGGACCAGGAGTTTGGAGACCTCATTTCAGCCCCACCTCAGTCAGTAGCTTGAAATGTGAATTTGGGCATGGCACATTCTCATCTATAAAAGGAAGAGGGTTTTTATATGATCTCAGTGGCCCTGGTCTCCAACTCTGACAGCCCATAAATGCAGGAAGCCAAAGGAATGAGCACAGGTGGTGAGTCAGTGGACCTGGACCCACTTCCGCGTCTTCAGGCAACTTTCGTATAAAGGGTGCTTGCCTTCCACTACAGGTCCTGGTGAACTTATTGTATGAATACAGTTACATTCCGCCCAGAACAGAGAAAGTGCATGTTCCATAAAGTGAACAAATATGAAGAAAATATTTCCAGGACAAAAGTGGATCCTGTATTAGTCTGGATCTAAATGAACCGTTATCTAGGTGACACTTGCCTCTTCTGCCCTCCCAAACGAGCAATGCTTATACATAAGACATAGATCCTGAGATACAAATAAAACCATAGCAAAGCTCTAATAATGCATCTGGTAATCTCCAAAGTTGGGGAGAAAAGGAGATGATCCCTTTCCCAAAAGGGAATAAATACAAGGTTACAGTTTTCATGGTTCCTCAGAAAGTGAAAAACAGAATGACAATACAGCCCAGAGATTCCACTGCTGGGCATATACCCAAAGGAAAGTGAAAATGGGTTCAAATGAATACATGCATGTGACATGTTCCCTGCAGCTTTATTCCCAACAGCCAAGGAGTGAAAAGAACCCGTGCCATCAATAGATGAATGGATGAACAAAACATGATATGGACGTGCAGTGGAATACCACTGGGCCACCACAAGGAATGAAGTTCTGCTTCATGCTACATGAAGTATCTAAAATAAGCAGATTCATAAAAACAGAGAATGGAGGTTACCAGGGGCTAGAGGGAGAGGAGACTAGGGAGTAATCGCTTCATAGTAGAGAGGTTATGTTTCCAGTGATGCAAGGGTTTTGGAAATAAATTACAGAGACGTTATAAACATTGTGAATATAATTAATGTCACCTAAAAGTGGTTACAAGTGCAAATTTTACATTATATATACTTTACCACAATAAAAAAAAAAGTGGGGAGAAGGGGAAAGTCTTCTTTAATAAACATGGGTCTCGGGAGAAGACAACCTCTCAGCACACCAGGCAAACTGTAGTTTTTTAAGGACACTATCAAGAGTAGGGAGGGGCCATTTGCGCCACCTACCGACCTGTGGGATTGGAGCGATCCGGTACAGATTCCTCCGGAGGAAATCAAGTAAGGAGCAATGAGAAGAGGGAGTGCATTTCCATCAACAGTCTCCGCAGCTATGACAACTCCTTCCTTCCGCTCCTTCCTCCCCCCAGCTGTTCCCCTGAAGCTCTCATTAAGGGGCTAGCTAACTGAAACCCTAGCCCTTCTGTTGAGTAGATAAGCACTCAAGGAAAGTGCTAACCAGGCACAAATAATCTCAATAGACCCTTTAACATCTATTGCTAAAAATCCAACCATACGGGGCACCTGGGTGGCTCAATGGGTTAAGCCACTGCCTTCGGCTCAGGTCATGATCTCAGGGTCCTGGGATCGAGTCCTGCATCGGGCTCTCTGCTCAGCGGGGAGCCTGCTTCCCTCTCTCTCTCTCTGCCTGCCTCTCTGCCTACTTGTGATCTCTCTGTCAAATAAATAAATAAATAAAATCCTTAAAAAAAATCCAACCATACTCTGATATTGTAAACATAGCATTTGTGCTGAAATTCAAACTTGGTCATTGTAATCAAGTTGCATCAGTCAGGTCTATATTTAAAACCCACAGGCTTCAATTATTTTAGGGGACACTCTGGTGGCCAAAAGGAGAAAGTCTGTTGAAATGTGGCTTTTGTTGGAGGGCCCAGACCCCAAAGGGATTGTTAGAACTAGGTAGTATAAACATATAGAAGGGCTTGGACAGAAGTTCAGTGTAGACATTATGTAGCAGGGTTGTAGAAATGGGTTGGGTTTGAGGGATGAAGAAATCATCTATTTTCAGACTTTAATCTATGCTTGAAGTGTTTTGTAAATGTTGACTTTGTCTTGCCTTTTAATTTTAAATAACTTCCACCAAAGTTTTCCCCCCCAAACAATTCTACACTTAATTACTCTTGGCTGTGGCTTACAGCCATAGATCTTGGCTAATAAAACCCAGAGGAAACATTCATTCATTCACTTATTCATTCATACAAATATCAACAAATATTGGTTGAGCATCTTTTACCTACAAAATTATTCCCTTTCACATGTGATTGGCAGTGTAAATTTTAATTGAGAACAACTGCTCTAAACTCTGGGTGATTTGCCAAGAGACCCAGACCCTGTACTGCTATTTGAGTCTTTTTTTTTTTTAAGGTTTTATTTATTTATCTGACAGAAATCACAAGTAGGCAGAGAGGCAGGCAGAGAGAGAGAAAGAGAGGGAAGCAGGCTCCCTTCTGAGCAGAGAGCCCAATGTGGGGCTTGATTCCAGGATCCCAAGATCATGACCTGAGCCGAAGGCAGAGGCTTAACCCACTGAGCCACCCAGTTGCCCCTGCTATTTGAGTTTTAATTAATCATAAACATCTACCTAACATCTAAACTTCTATGGGCAAGAGGTAGGATATCTTTTTATAAGATTTTTATCTGTTATATTTCAGCTCAATTTGGATTCAGCAACACATTATTCCATTCCTTTCTAGGCACAAACCTTAGGCAAAACATTTTCCTTTTGCCTTTCATTAATTTGGTTCATAAATATGGTCTCCTCTCTTCCTTCTATTCTGTAATGGCCTTTGTACAGCTGTTGCAGTAAGGGAAATTTTAAAATGCAAATAGACAGTAGGTAGATTGCAAAAGGGAATAGAACTATCTGCCAAATATTTTTTAAAATGTTGTCAAATACTCACATCAACTAACAATAAAAATGTTAATGAAGAGTAATTTTCAGTGACCTTAAAACTTAAAGACTTTGTTTCACCATTCACACATATGGAGAAAACAGAATATATGCCATCCAAATCAGGAATATATGCTCTCCAAGCGTTGCACAAAGGGGCACTACTGACATATGGGAAAAGACAATTCTTTATAGTACAGGGCAATTCTGTGCATTAACGGGTGAAGGGTTCATATTCTCCCTGACCTCCACCCAACTAATGTCAATGGTGTCCCTCTAGTTGCTGTAGCCATCAACACACCTCCAAATAATTCCCAAAGACTTCTAGAGAGGTCATATTAGTCCAGATGAAAACCCATCTAGTGAAATTCTCCAAAGGTTTATGTCCTAAATATATCTGTAGGGCAACAGGAGGATCAAAGAAGATAAACTTAACTGAGTTAGAAGAACTTGTCTGTGATCTATTTCCAACTTGAGTATCTGCACATGACCTTTCTTTTATTATTGACAAAGTTGGTTAAAAAAAGAAAAAAAGAATATTCCCAGCTGCTTCTGAGCCAGAATAATCTTATACAAGGTAAAATAGAGCAGTATGGAATTCCTCTCTGCAGAAGCATTTCCCAGTCCTGTTTTCACAGCACACTGTAGTCTAGCTCCCAGAACTACTAGCAATCAAACGACAGCTCACAGTGTCTCTGATACCATCTTTAGTTGTCCCAATCTCTGCGTGGATACACTTCTGGCCAGAGTGACTATTGAAGACAACTGCCTTGACCGCATCTCTTACATACCAACAAAGCAAACCTCTTGTATATTCCAGGAAAAACACTATCTTTGCCAATGGCTTCATGTTGCCAAACACTTTATCTTTTAACTGAGAGTCAGTTGGTCCCTCTCCTCAGTTGCACTTCATGACCCATTACATCAGACAGGATGTCAACAGATAGGCGTTCTAGAGAAGGCATGAAGACCAAGAACACACATTTTACATGATGATCCAGACTTGGCAGTATTCCCATAAAAGGCTTACAGCACACTAGAGGTCCATAGCTCTGGCTGCAAATAACTCTCCTAACCATCGTTTCTTAAAAATGACCTCTACTGTATGACCTCACCGATATGTGGAATTTAAGAAATAAGGCATGGGGAAGAGAGGAAAACAATGAAACAAGACGAAACCAGAGAGGGAGATAAACCACAAGAGCCTCTTAATCATAGGAAACAAACTCAGGGTTGCTAGAGGGGAGGAGGGTGGACGGATGGGGTAACCGGATGATGGACATTGGGGAGGGTATGTTTGTAATGAGTACTGGGTATTATATAAGACTGATGAATCACAGGCCTGTACCCTAGAAACAAACAATAAATTATATGTTAATTAATTGAATTTAAATTTTAAAAACTTTTTTAAATTTAAAAAGAATTTTAAAGAATGAAAGCCTAAAAAATCCCCAAAAGCCTATATACTGTTATAAATAAAGGTACTATATATAGTTGTATAGTATTAAATACACTATATTATAAACTATTATTTCTTTTAATAACTTTATGCCAATGTAATTTTCTTGACTAAATAATTTTATTAAATTTCATTAATAACTCGAAAAAAGTACCTCTAGTGGTTTTGCAGAAAATAAACCTTGAGGTACATGCAAGCATACTGATATTAGTAAGAATATATGAATGCCTTGACTGTCCCAGATTTCTTCCAGGAATTTTACATTTTGAGAAGGTGTGCTAGACTCCCTGGACTTTTCTACAATATGGGAAACTCAGAAGAGAACACAAGTCTTGTTTAAGGGCTTGGTCCAAAGCACTGGATTAAATCTCTCCTCTCTGTGACACATCACACTCACGGTGACCACACAAGCTGGTTCACCCAGTACAGTCCCAGTTGTGGCTCCTCTCCTGATGTAATTATTAACAACATTCCCTTTTATTCTCAAAAGTGTGATCAATTATGTGATCACTCTCATTATACCTAGAGTCACTGGAGATAGATAATAAAGTCACTAAGAAGAGGATCTAGAAAGCTAATTTTAGGGGGAAAAGAAACAAATCAAGTTATTTGAATGTCTGTAAGCCATAAATTAGTGTATCATGTCTCTTTAGCATATATGCAAAGGTAGAGATGGGCCCGATATCCAAAATAAAACTAATCAAAAGGGATAGAAGAAGAGAATTCAAGTCACTCCCACTGAACATTATTGAGCACCTCCTATGCTAGTACTCTGGGCTGCAGGGAATGAGTACAAAAAGTTATCATTCCTGTATTTGACTTAAATTCTGTCCTTACGATTGGATGGAGCAGACAGAAATTGAAGCGTTAAGTTTGGTATGCAGTGTGGCTCAGCTGTTCCTTCTCCCATTTCCAAGCTGTGAACCTTAGTGAAGTTAGCGAATCATTTTGAAAATTAGTTTTATCATAGGAAAAATCTAGGTAATACCTCTTATAGGCTCATTAATTCTATTCAACAAGCCTTACCTGACTGCTTCCTACATGCCAAGTGTGAGGTGGTTACAGAGATTAGAAATTAACAGTGATGACACGTGGTAAACAATGACGTTTATGGACACGTATTACTATTTTGGTGTACCATGTCCATGATGGAACAGTGTATGCAAAGGGATAGATGATCCCCAAAGAGGGGCTGAGGCCAGCTAGAAACAGGAAAGAGGTCTAGTTCAGGGTTACTTCTTAGACCAGACGGCACCTCGGCTGAATCTTGAAGGAGGAGGAATAGCTGGTCATGCTCATAAGAGAGAGAACAGCTATCCCAGCAGAAAGTCAACAGAAGCAGATATGAAAAGGTCACATTCCACAGGGAAATACAAGTGAGGTGCATTTCCAAGTAGGTGAGTGGCGAGAAGGGAAGCTGGAGGGCTGGGTGGAGGCCACGTGGTAGGTCTTTGTACATCCAGCTAAAAACTCTGGGTTGTTCCTGTAGGAAAGTGGGGAATTACTGAAGGGTGTTAGTGGGTAAATGACATGGTCAGACTCATACGTCTGGAAGTAGCAGAAAGACGGATTTGAGTTCAAAGGATAATAAAAGAGGGCGGGAAAAAGAGTCCATAGGCTACCACATTGATAACACTATACAATAAGTATTGGGAAGTAATATTAGGACGAGTAGTGATTCTGTTTCCCCCTCCACATCTATTTTCAAGTCCTGTGTGTTGAAATAATAGATTCCTTGAAGCAGTTACAGTCACTGGTAAGTAGGAGAGGTTCTACCTTTCATTTCACTCTGGAAGCCTTGTTCATTCACCACCGTAATCTTCATCACCTGTCTTTAACCTGGGCTAAAGCCTTCGTTTAAGTATCCAACCCTAACCATAGAGTCATACCCTGAATGGAAGTTCTTCCTGAGGCACGCTGTGGCCTTGGTGAAAAGCTCCACAGCAAGCAGATCATGAAAGATTAATGAAGTTAGGGCGGGCCCCTGTGGCAGGCAAGGGAATGACTGCGGTAAATCAGCAAAGCCCACATAAAGAACTGGGTCTTGGGTTTCAGTTCAAATTAGCTTAGAGATGATAAGAAGGGTAGAATAATGAGTGCAAGTTACCAGAGAATCAGCAGATATTAAGTGTGTTGAGTCTTTGTGCTACTACTTACCATGTGACCTTGAGAAAGCCTCATCTTCCCCATCTGTTAAAATAGGTACAATCTTAATCAGCTGAAGAAGAAAAAGAGAAAGGGAACAACAACAAAAAAGAGCAGACTCCTTTGTTGGGCTAAGAAAAAGTCTTAGAGGTTATACAGGGGAATAAAAATACTTTGAAAAATCTTAAGTGGTATGCAAATATAGACCAATTCCAAACTGGTTTTCTTGTTCTTCAGTTGATTCGTATTTTAACCTTTGCAGCTGTAACCATCTCCAACATTCTCTAACCTTCTCCCTTGGTCTCCTCTTACTTCCTGCTTCCAGTGCGGCCAATAACACCCCCACTGTATCACCGATGCTTTACTATCTAACATAAATCAATCTAGTTCTCCCTCCCACCGCCTTGCTCCTATAGAAGTCTGGGCTCTATCCCACCTGCTCCCACAGCTGGCACGTCCCTATATTTATCTCCAGTGGTGACAACACCGTCTTCTACTTTTCCTAATTTCACGACCATACAAAGCCTCCCGAAGTTCTCCGTCTTGTCTCATGATGCTATGTCCTATTACAACAACCACTACAAAGCCAGGATCTTGCGTTCTAATTTCTTTAAATCCCACCAACTTTGATTTACTTACGGGAAGAACACATAGTAGGGCATTCAACAAGGCCTTGTTCAAAGTTCTGTTCCTCCAGATGATCAAGTCTGTCCCTATAGTTCCACAAGGATATCAAAGATGAAGGTGCTAGTATGTAAGAGGTGCTTTTAGCTCTTGCAGGAAAGAAATTCTATCAGTCCAAGAGATTATTATTTCAGCTGAAAGGCCATCAAGCATCTTCCCACAATTACTTATTTATAGCTTGAGAAGCTTTTAGCAAAGCAAAAATTCAGCATGTGCAATTAGGTCACCCAAGGCCTACATTTATGAAGGAAGGAAGACAGTATGTAAAGAATAGTTGATGGGAATTAGGACTATGAAAACTGTAGGTGTCGTGTGACTATCGTAAGGGAGAAGCTGCAGTTTGAGCAAAATGGTAATAACCGATTCCCAGAGAGCTTCGTTGGGAACGAAGTTGGAAGCCTCCATTTTCTCATCAGCAAAAACCAGAGGGCTGAATCTGACGCTCTGACTTCCTGTCCAGCTCTAACATTCTGTGCAACCAGACGAGCAAAGTAAGGGAGAAAGAAGACATTACCACATGGGAAGCTAACAGAGCATTTGACAAAGGTCATTCTGAGAATCTCCTGTAGACTCAGAGCCAACAGTTATATCCCACATTCCAAAGCAGGTAACCAGGTGGATGAAACAGTACATTTACATCAAGAAAGTGATCAGGGATTATCCAAGATGACAGCAGTCAACATTTCTTTCTGGTAGAAACTACAGAAAGGTCTTGAGAGAGACAAATAGACCCATCCTGATGCTGGCCTGGTATGGGTGTTGGCATCTTATGGGAGAGCCCAGGGCAGTTCATACCCAGGAAAAAGTAAAGAGTAAAGTGAGTTTTCTTTTCATCAACGTTTTTGTTGATCTTTTCATCAACATTTTTGTTGATGAACCGTGAAGAAAAAAAAAAAAACCACAAGGTGATTGTTTTAAAAGCATTTTTATATCAATAGGTCTTATGACATAGAATGTAGGGTTTTAAGCCCTCAGAAACCTCTGGAGTTCAAACGTGGGAAGTGAAAGGAATGGTGTATGAGAATTGAGTCCGTTAAATATCTTTCAAAAATAACCTATTCAATATGATAGTGTTTTGATTGTACTTACCATGGGCATTTTGTGATTTAAAAAAACACAAGGGCATGAAATTTTAATGTTTTTAAAAGGGTTCATGGCTTAATAAAAGAAAAAGAGCAGAAAAATACTGATGATGTCCCATCTTCAGATCCAGCGCAGCAAAATGACTTTCCCAAGGTCGCCAGGTTAGTCGGTGGCCTCTATGTAGAGCCAGACTGGAGCCCAGATCCTTTGTGAGTTCAAGGAATAGGTGGGCACCATCCACGTTCCTTCCGAGAAGCACATGGTTACATGAGCAGTTCGACAATATGGTTACTGGGGAGCATCTCAGGCTTCTACTCTGGCAGGCACCCTTGTCATCCTTCCTTGAGGAGATAGTGAGCCCTGATTCAGAGAATGCAATCAGCACCACCATGCCCTCTCCAGAGCTGGAGGCCACATCAGCAGTAACCAGCTAGATCTCTTTTCCCAAATGCTTCCTCAGGTACCCAGTCCTGAATGGCTAATTGAGTTGCATTGTCGGGCAGTGAGTTTAGACAATAAACTCTTCAAAGCTGTTTATAAAGTCCCCCAAAAGCCTGTTCGGACCATCACTGAATTAAGCAAGCACATCAAAAACTGAGGCTCAAACAACGAAGCTGTCCGAAAGCCAAGCAGAGTACGGTTCTATCAAAGCCTGAGTGTGGAGCCATTGCTCAGCCCCGTGTCCCCCATTCCTCTGAAACACGGTTAGCTTCTCTGAACACAATTCATCATTTTTCAGGGTGCACTGACTTGCTCTGGTGGCTCTGTATCAAGACAGACAAAGCCTAAGAAGACATTTATCGAAAATGTTCCCCCAAACAAGCTGCTCTCCACCATTCTCCTGTTCCTCTCAATTAACTTTGAAGTGACTTGACTGCCTCATCACTACACTGTGACATCATTCCCTGTGGTGCCAGAATTGTAAAAATGACGCCACCACCCTGAGAACATGGATTTACTGGCAATGCCATGTGACACTCTTGTTTCCAGAAACTCCATCAGCATTGAAATCACTTCCCAAGACCTAAGAAAGGGCTGGATATGAGACATGCTGAGTGTCCCTAAATAAATCAATATTATCCTCTCCCCATAAATTCAATAGAAAGAGCTGTGTCGTTTCCAACCCTGCTCCCATGGGGACAGAGTGGACTCTGACATTCATGGAAACAGCACCTACTTGCACTACATATGCAAAAGCAATGGAGAAACTCTACCAGGGAGGTTATCCCTGTTTGGGCGGAAGAAGACATGTCTTAACTTGCCTTCCATGTTGTGGCAAAGACAATTCAATACCATTCCCAATCCAATCCCCAGGAATAAGCGCTGCTCTTTATACTGAGACTTCCATGTGTTTTATCGGATAATATTAACAACTGAGGCACTGGCGGCCCAAATGTTCAGTATTAAAATCTGGCTATAAGTCTACCGCCAAAATTTAATGTGACTATAGGCCCCAAGGTCCCCATCTTCGGATACGGAGTCATATGGTTTTGAAGGTATGATCCTGAATCCTTGTTTTCCATCAAATCCAACTAACTGGCAATCGTTAGTCACTTGTAAACAACATAACTTGAGGTGCTTTTTTTGCTTCTTCCAAGCAGTGCATATTCCTACCTTCTCTAAAACATTAGGAGAAAATAAGGGAAGAGGTGAAAAAGGCTTTTGTAATGAGATGCTGAATAGAAGGGAGACGCAAGGTGGGCACAAAAGGGGGTAGTCACTCCAAACAGAAAAGGGTACCTTCACTCCACATGGAGTGGATATTACTTTCCCCAGAAAATTCTTTATAGATTATTGTTTCACATTTTGTAGGAAAAAAACAGTAAGTGAATACAACCCAAATAAGCATGATTTTTAAGCTTTTGGGTCAATGTACCAATGAAATGGAAATGAAGAGTCAGGGGTTTCTTTGGTTTGGTGGGAGAGACTGGTCTGGGAGGACAGTTTCCAGTTTGGGCCTTGACTTTATTTCCAACTGGTAGAAAGTCACTTAGACTCTCCCCAGCACAGGTGCTTCCTCTATAAAAATAGATAAAATTTCCTTTCCTACTTTAATCACAGGAGTATTGGAGGATCAAATAAGGTAATAAATGCAAAACGTCTTTGGAAAAACCAGAGCACCATATGCAAATAGGTTATTAATAGTACACATTATCTAATATTTCATCACTTATGAGTTAAAATATAGGATAAAGTGAAACTAAAAAAAAAAAAACCCCTCTACTTTGATCTTCATATGCTTTTCCCAAAGGCAAAACAAAAATTTAGAAACTGCTTGTCCTACTTGACTGATTATGCTGACTGGTGAGAGTATCTATTTATCCAATGTGGTTCCAGATTTGCTCATGTACAAGTCCTAAACAACTATATGAAGTTGTAGGAAATCGTAGGAAGTTTTTGGAAATTTTACTTGAGCATCTCATCTGGCCCATAAGATAATAATGCCGTTAGGAAAGTCATTATTTAAAGTTTTTCCGACCAGTGCACTGAACTCATACTCTTGCATGGCCAATGTCTCAGGAGCTTGGAAGTCTGAACAGAAAGTTTTGACATTGACAGAAGTGCGAGTGCTAAGAAAATTAGGAGGGAGAACCATGCTGTTTAATACAGGAGTGCAAGTAAAGACCAGCCCAGAATTCACTGATCTGCAGTGCATGGCAGCTAGACTCAAGACGGTTCAATGACCAAAAGTTGTCATTGCTCTCAAGATGACTGCTGTGGGGTGGAACAGGTGGTCCACAGGAAAGCATGAGAGATGGATACCCATGTGCTTTTCGACTCCAAACTGACAGGTTGTCTCTCTTCTCAGATCTGCTCTGGTGGAAATGAGGTTATACACAGGGTGACCAGCTAATTTGTTGTCCAAACCGAGGCACCACTGAGAGTGGAAGGGGGTGCTCACCAATCATTACATCAGGGCAGCAGATGCGAGCAGAGTTCACCCCTGGCAATCTATGGGTAGTTCTAATTACCTGTATTGTTGTAATGGACTGAATGTTTATGTCCTTGTCAAACTCATATGTTAAATCCTTCCCCTTAATGTGATGGTATTAGGAGGTAGGACCTTTGGAAGGTAATTAGGTCATGAGGGTGAAGCCCTAATACGAAGAGGCCAGAGAGCTAACTAGCTTCTGCTCCACCACTGAGGACACAGCAAGAAGGTGGGAGTCTAAAACCTGAAAGAGAACTCGCACCAAAATGTGACCGCACTGGCACCCGGCTCACAGACTTCCCGCCTCCAGAAGTATGAGAAATCATTTCTATAGTTTATAAGCCAAACAGTCTAAGATATTTAATTAGGACAGACTTAATTAAGACATGTTGTCTCCCCCAAAATTTATTAGGGTACAATATAGTCAATCAACTTGAAGGAAATGAGAGAAAAATCATGAACTCTTATTCCCTCATATCGTAGAAGAATCAGTTTTCTAGAGTTTCAAAAACATCTTTCATAACTCAAAATCGTAAGTTTGGAATCAAAGATTTGGATTGGAATTCTAAGTCTATATCTAGCTGTGTGACCTAGGCTGAAGGACTTAACCTCTCTGAGCCTTAGTCCCCTCATGTGTGAACAAAGGAGGAAAAATGTGTGCCTTACAGGTCTGTTTTGAGAATTAAATGAGTTTATGCATGGAATGGATTTATCATAGGGCCTAGAATATAACAAATGTTAACTTGTAATATTATTATCATGAAGTATAAATTCTGGAACAATATTTAGCCCCAAAATGTCCCTGTCCAACCATATACTTCTCAATGAGGCTTCATGTGTCTCTACGTTTCTGACACACCTTACCCATTGCCTGTCAGCCTGTTTTCCAAGCCACCTGGACCACAAACCGAGATCTCCAAGCCATACTCTATCCTCCCTATCGTACAGATTACAGTAAACATTCAGAATATTCAAAGAAGCCCACACTCTGTCAAAAGAGGTCATCAATAAGCACTATTCTGGTGGCTGTTTGCAAAGTGGGTATTGATAACTTCACAGCGAGTAGGCCTAATGTTCACACAAGGCAGAGCAACTGCTCCTCAGGCAGGGCTCCAAGGCCGCCATCTTCTCAAATGGGGAGATGGTGTAACAATTACGATGACCACACAGATGCTGATTTTTCTTAAAAACCAGCTTTTCTCCTGCTTTATATGAAGGCCTTAAGAGGTAAGTGCCCTAATTGTCCAGGAGAAAGCTGGTCTAGGTTTTTCGTATTTCCTTGAGGACAAACTTTCCAAAGGTCTCCTGTGGAGAGTACCAGGCTGAGAGGATCTAGTACTCTGTAACCAGCACCTCCTAGGCCCCTCCTTTGATCCAGGCTGACAGAGCACGTGCCAACACTCACGAACTTAACCATCTTCACTGCACTCTTCGTTCCAAGACATTTATTTTATCCCTTTTTAACTCCGGGAATTGACTAGACATGGAGGAAGATCGAATGTAGTATTTTCTTTCTCCTAGAATAATGAAAATGGATAACTTTTTTAAAAATCTGAATAAGCTGAACCAGAAAAAGTTGGAGAAGCATAACATCAAATATTACAGTTCCTGGAGATGAAGTTTGAGGCCTGGGAGGAGGCCCTGCATGGGTTCAGGAATAAACCTGTTATCAGCATTATTCTAAAATCTTACAGTAATGAAGAGAGCACAGCGAGTTCTTTCCAAGTGAAATCATCCCAGTGTGGCTCCTCCACCTTTCTGAGAAAGTCATTTACAGGATGAACTATTACAGCTTATAAACAAGTTGAAAATCTTCCCCAAGCCTCTCTTCCTGTGTCAGGCCAACTCCACCATCAAAAATCCCCAGGGCGCCTGGGTGGCTCAGTGGGTTAAGCCTCTGCCTTCGGCTCAGGTCATGATCTCAGGTTCCTGGGATCAAGCCCCATGTCTGGCTCTCTGCTCAGCGGGGAGCCTGCTTCCCCCTCTCTCTCTGTCTGCCTCTCTGCCTATTTGTGATCTCTGTCAAATAAATAAAATCTTTAAAAAAAAAAATCCCCTCCCATTCCCAGCTTCCGCCAATAGCTGGCCATGGAGATGACGCTTCCGTTGAGACAGTGTGATAAGGACAACAGACACTAGCCCCTACGCTCTAAAATACCACCCACCAGAAGGCTGTGTGTATATGAGGGCAGAGAGCACGTAGAAGATCTCTGTACGTTCTCCTCAACTTTGCTGTGAACCTAAAAATGCTCTAAAAAATAAGGTCTGTTCATAAATTTTAAAAAGTTTTAATACCCCCTT